>PVHX01015915.1:0-45056 GCA_004024805.1 Geosciurus inauris
CCAGGCGCGGTGGCGCAAGCCTGTAATCCCAGCAATTTGGGAGGCTGAGACAGGAGAATTTTAAGTTCAAAGCCAGCCTCAGCAACGGTGAGGCACTAAGCAACTCAATGAGACCCTGTCTCCATGAAACACAAAATAGGGCTGGGGATGTGGGTCAGTGGTTGAGTACCCCTGATTTTAATCCCCAGTACCAAAGGAAGGAAGGAAGGAAGGAAGGAAGGAAGGAAGGAAGGAAGGAAGGAAGGAAGGAAGGAAGGAAGGAAGGAAAGAAAGAAAGAAAAAAAGAAAGAAAGAAAGAAAGAAAGAAAAGGAGAGTCTTTTCTGGACCCATCTGAGGCTTGTCTCAGTCTTTCAATCCCAGGATCACTGAGAGTTGTTGAGGTTAAAACATGGTTGAGGTGAACTGTGGGTTGACTTAGGAAATTGAAATAGAGTACTTGTACATTAGTGAGACTGATAACAGAAAGCATCCCAAGAGGACAGACACCCATCAGCCTATTCAATTTTCTTCAAAAATAAATCATTGAATTATATCTTTAAAAAAAAAAAAAGAAAGAAATTATGTTATTTGAAGTTGAATGGATGGAAATGGAGAATATTATGCTGAGTAAAATTAGCCAAACTCAAACACAAGGGTCAAATGTTTCCTTTCATTGGCAGAAGTTAGAGTAAAATAAAGGAAAGAGGGAGGTAAGGATAAGATTACATAAAGAACTAATCAAATACAAATTAATAGAAAAGAGAAAGAAAGTCTAGTAGAGTAAGGGAAGGAGAAGGGCAGAGAGAAGGGAGGATGGGAGAGAAAAGCAGGGAATCAGGAACCAAAATTGATTTTCATGCATGTATGAGTTTGTCAGGATGAACTCGGTTGCTATGTATAATCGTAAAGCTCTAATTAAAAAATATATTCTGCTATGGTCATCCATACATGTTCATGCCTTCTGAAACAAAAAAAGTGTGTAATTCTGATGGATATTTCTGGTACTTAGGATTGCATATATTAGGCATCAGTAAAGACTGCTAAAATGTTTTCAATAAAAATGGCATGTATGCTAATTTTTGAAGCAAAATGGTGAGTATTGTTTGTCCTTGAATTCCTACTTCTCTATTCAACTTTAGATAATGGCTTAGTGTTTTGTTTGTTTTCCATGATAACAATTACTTTATAGCTGGGCACGGTGGCCCATGTCTGTAATCCCAGCACTTTGGGAGGCTGAGACAGGAGAATTGCGAGTTCAAAGCCAGCCTCAGCAATGGTGAGACGCTAAGCAACTCAGTGAGACCCTGTCTCTACATAAAACACAAAATAGGACTGGGGATGTGGCTCAGAAGTTGAGTGCCCCTGAGTTCAATCCCTGGTACCAAAAAACAAACAAACAAACAAACAACAACCACAAACAATTACTTTATGTGTAGTTTCTTGTTCTCAAGTCCCTGTCCAATATAAGAATTCACAATGAAGCTGCTAAAAAGTAAATGCTCACTTTCTGTAGGGCATTCATATTTCAATCTGAGAATTAGAGTTTTCTCCAATTGGAAAAATGCTAGAAAGGCTTGGCTTCGCCTGACTCTGCATTTTCAGATAGTGGCTAGTCAAGTACTGACTGTTTGTTGTTCCCCAACATGCTCCACATTTTAAAAAGTTAACCTGTTTTAAAGTAGTTTTAAGTAGGGTTGATGTGAAACAAACTACTTCCTCACACCCCAGAATGAAAGTCTGAATTATTTAAAGTATCTTGTATTATGACAATAAGGGTGTTATGTAAAGGAAATATTCAAGCTATTTTAAAGACATTTATGTTCTGTGGCTGTAGATAATCAGAAAGAAAAAGACTGCATATTCAGTGGAATATTATTCAGTTTAAAAAGAAGTTGCAAGTTTGAGGCCAGCCTAGACAACATAGCAAGAACCCCATTTCAAAAAAAAAATGTTTTTAAAAAAGAAATTATTTAATTAATGACAGCATAGACAAACTTTGAGGATTTTATGCTATGTGAATAAAGTCAGGCACAGAAAGAAAAAAAATATTGCATAAAGTCACTATCACATGGAATCTTAAAAAGTCAAATTCATGGAAGTAGAGTATAGTGGTAGTTGCCCAGTGGTGGGCAGTTAAGGAAATAGAGAGATGTCAAAGGGTACACAGTCTGTTATTCAGGATGAATAAATTCTGGCTCTAATTACAGCATAGTGCCTATTGTTAACACTATTGTATTTTACACTTGAAATTTGTTAAGAGAGTAGCCTTAAATATTCTAATGCACATACACACACAAAGGTAACTATGTGAAGTAATGGATTTATCATGTTAATCATTTTATGTGTATTTATATCAAAATGTCTTCTTGTCTGATATAATTATGTGCAATTTTTATTTGCCAAATCTTCTCCAATAAAGCTAGAATGGATATTTATTTTTAATATTTTCATCTTAAATATTATGTATCAAAATCAAATTTTAATGGTTCATAATATACCAACAAGATAGTACTTAAAACTAAAGTTAACATTACTAACTATGTAACATTTCCATGGACACAATTTCACTTCATTATCACCGCCCTGTGAGTTGGGCAGCGTGTTGAAAGTTTTATGGAAGCTTAAGGCTTACAGAGACCAAGAAAAATGTCTAATCAACACATTTTATCAATCCTAGGCTAGGGTTGAATCCCATTTCTCTCTCCAGATTTCTCAATTTTTTTTTTATTAAAACTCACAGGGGATTTTGTATATATCAAAGTAAAAACTTATCTCTATGTGAATGATTCTGTCCTTTTAACCCACTTGAGTAACTTAGAATCAATAGTTATAAAACTGATTATCTTCACACAGTTCAGTTTTCATCAGACTTGTTGGAAAGGTGATCTAGAGAGTCATCCTAAAGACTAGTCTCCCTTTTCTTCATCCCTGATATTAAATTACACTTTTGTTCTCTTCCTGGCTCCTTTTATTCCTTCTACATTAGAATAACTTCAACACATGGTGATCTGATTGATCAGTTTTAACTAAGGTAATCATATAATAAGTGTAACTTGTTAGAGGAAAAGGAAGCACTATTAAGAAATATGACAGGAAAACTGCATCTGTCCCACGTAAGTCAGAATGTATGATCATGGATTATGGCTTGAAAATATGATCTTAAGGTAGATTCGTATATGTCATTACTAGATCCCTACAGTTTGAACGATTGGGATAAGAAAAAATCATGATGCTTAAGAGTTTAGACTCTATAGTAAAGTTATCCAAATTTAGAAAATGCTTTCACTCCATACAGTTTTGAAAATTTGAATACACTATTAACTTTTTCAAATTCTTTTGCTCTTCTTACCTAATAAAATTTCCCAAAACTCAGTGTCTTAAAATTATTTATGGTTATTACACATAAATCTTCAAATCAGTTGGTGTTTAGCCAGTTACTCTAATTTAGATTGGGTTTAGATGGAAATCCCTGTTTCAGACAGCAATAAATGAATGACTCTACTTCTCACACAGGTGTATGAGTTAAAGCATATTTGCTAAAATGCTCTCTTATTTGGGGATATAAAAACAAGCTAGGATATGTACTTCATTATACAATGGTAATAGAGCACGAAGAAAATAAAAAACATTTCAGTTCTTTTAAGGTTTAGACTAAAAATTTGCACACACTATCTTTTCCAAAGCAAGCCACCTAAAGGCAAAGAATAAAGCAATACATTCCACCTGTTTTGGAGAAATGGCCACAAGCTGAGTTCATGGCTATAAGGGCTAAGGAATTAGATATAATGATATGATCTATTTAGTCTGATACTCAGTTCCTTCATCTAAAAAATGAAACCCTTTGAGAGATTTGTTGAAATGTTTGAGGAAATATCCATCTAACATTCAATACGTAATAAGAGTTTGACACTTAGAAAATATTTTGGTTTTATTGTGGTTGCAATTAAGAGTTTAAGATATAATTATAAGGATCATTTAGAGAAAATTGTACCAACACTTCCAAATATCTTTTTTTTTTCCATTTCTACCTGTGTTCCCAGTAGAGATGAGAGAGAAAAAAATGTTACTGAGCGTTCAGTTCTATTCACCAAGGAAGTTCCAAAAATCAAATAGTTTGTATTTAAAAATTTAGATAAATGATACAGTACTCCTGACAGTATTTCTGTTTGAGATTTAAATTGTACAAGATATGAAAATAAATGCATTTTATTGAATTTGTTTCTGTTGATTTGGTTTGCTGAAGCAGGTTAAAGAAATTATTAAAATGTAATTATTAAAACTCCAAATATTCAGACTGAGGGTAATTAAGTACTCTAACAGAATGACAGAGACAACATTATTTAAAAAGTTGAGGGTATAGGGATTTAACTTCATATTTATTTAACAAAGTTTTTTGTGTCTGTCATTGACTTAAGAAAGCTTTACTATGAATTGCTAAATCATGAGACATATAAAGTCCATTTCACTAAATGAACAAAGTCAAAATTTCCTATTGAAGTTAGTCTGTTATGGTGTTTGTAAACAAAATGGGACTTCCTTCAATTTCTTTCTCATTATTTTGGTTTTGTAACATGAATCAAAGACATTGCAACAACTTTTATCTTCCAATTATTTTGAATGAATTGTTCTCCTTTTAAATTTCTTTTTATTTTTGCATCTAATGTAATTAAAAACAATAATTAGAAGCATAGGAAGTAAGTATATTTTCCTTTTGGGGGGAAATGGTGGTAATGGGGATTGAACTCAGGGGCACTCAACCACTGAGTCACGCTCCCGGCCCTACTTTGTCTTTATTTTGAGACAGGGTCTCACTGAGTTGCTTAGGGGCTCACTAAATTGCTGAGGTTGGTTTTGAACTCACAATCCTCCTGCCTCAGCTTCCTGAGCCATTGGGATTAGAGGCATGTGTCACCACGCCCATCTTATATTTTCAATATAATAAGAGTAATAGTTTATCAGAAGCAGTAGAACTGTTGATTTGTTGGATTAATTTAGTACTATGTAATATTGAAAGAATATTGTACCAATATTAATTGAGAAATATTTTTATTTTTGCCTGCTACTTTGCCAATACCACGCAATCTTAGTTCACTCAAGTAAAGAAAATGGGGTAAGAACTGACTCTACTTTTGATTGATGAACCATAAAATTAGTGGCTATGATTCCAAATACCAATTCCAATTTGTTAGAATATAAAGTCAATTTAAAAATATGTTTACAGAGTAATAAAAAAGTTAGTACTTACTCTAATTTTCTTTTCTGGAGTAATTGCTGCTATTCTTTAAATGTTTGTGTTCCTCCTATACCAAATCCATATGTTGAAATCTAAACACAGCTATGATAGTATTAGGATATGGGACCTGTGGGAAGTGATTAGGCTAAGTCCTCATGAATGTGAGCAATGCCCTCATCAAATATGCCAAGAAAGCTCCTTTGTACCTTCTACCATGTGAGGACACAGTGAGAAGTAACCATGATCTGGAAAGTGAGCCCTCCCCAAACAGCGGATCTACTGGTACATTGATCTTGGATTTCTCAGACACTTTAACTAAGAAGAAAAGAGAAATCTAATTTTTATAAGGTATTTAGTTTAATATATTTTTATAACAGTCTGAATGGGCTAAGATAATTGTTCTTTATTATTTTTAAATAGTGAGTTCTATTTATTGCTTATAAGCTTGTATTAAGATATTTAATGCATTTATTTAACAAATATTTATTGAGTTTCTTTCATATGTGCAGAACTACTCTTAGTATAGGGATTCTACAATAACAATAAAACAAAATATACTCTTCTTGTAGTAGTTACAGTCTAACCGCAGAGATATATGCAAACTATAGCATACTTTGTTCATGACACTGTGGTAAATTGGTGGAAATAATGCTGAGTAAGAAGACAGAAAAGTCCATCTTTGTAGCAGTTTACATTTTTAAGTAAAGTGTTCATAGGAAGGTTTTGGACAAAGACTTAAAAAACAGAAATTATTGCCATGTGGATATGTGGGGCAAGGATATTACAGACAGAAAGAACCACAAGTGCAACTGTCCTGAGACTAAAGTTTGCTGTGAGCATCAAGGAAATCAACATGTGCATGTAAACACAAGGGTGATGACCTATGAGAGAAGATAGATAAAGGAGAAAGGGAAGCACGTGGGTGGGGTGGTGTACTTTCTGGGAACCATACAGGCCACTGTAAGTTTATATTCAGAGTGGGACAGGAAGCTGTTGTTTGTCTTGAAGAAGAGGAAGAGCATGATATCATTTCATTTCCAAGTGATCATTTGGGCTTCTCTATTTACAGAAGATTATAAAGAAACATGAAGTGACTAAGGACACCGGTGAGTGGCTAGTATAATAAATCAGGTGAGTCACTATCAATGTCTGAGCCAGGGTATAATGTGGTGTTGGAAGAGTGAGAAGTGGTGAGATTTTAATGTGTTTTCAAAATAGAGTTAAGAGAGGTTTCTAACATGTTAGAAATAAAATACAGAAGGGAGAAATCCAAGTGGAGTCTATACAGGCCTCAGCTACTTAAGGATGAAACTTATCTTTCCTGAGATGAGACAAAAGACAGAGCAGCTGGATTTAGAGGAATGACCAATATTCTAACTTTGAAATGTCACTGAGACATGAACATGGATGTGTCATGAATGTAGACTGAATATCTTGGAATGTTGAGTCAGAGGTCTGAATGAAAAATAAAAATGTTGGAATTGCCAGTTAGAAGTAAATTTTTTAAGCTGAACAAGAGAATGAGTTTGATAGACACTTGGTCCAGAAACTGCAACATGGGTACTCTAACACTGAGAGATGAAGCAAAAGGAACTAGGAAAGAAAACTAAGGACAATAAGAGAGGTGGGAGAAATAAAGAATTTCATATATGAAAAGGCAAGAGAAGAAGGCATTACAGGAGATATGAAGTAATCTCATGTGGTAAATACTGATTATAAATCAAGAAAAATGAGAACTGAGGATTTCTCACTGGATTTTTCCTTACATGATCTCTAGTGAAGTTGGTAAAAGCCCTTTAAGTTGGAGTGCATAAATGAAAGTCTAATCAGAGAAGGTGCCATAGGGAACAGAAGAACAGCCCTCAGATATAGCATATAGACACCTGCCATATTTAATTAGCTCTAACACATAACTATTTCATATTTTAAATCTCTGAGAATGGAATATATATTCAAGTTATAGCATTTTTGTTTATTACCACATAGGTATCTATTTCAATGCAGTTGTCACTGCATTACCTGCCTACATATGCACTTTGTCATAGGTTTTAAAATTTGGATTACACTACAAAAAATAAAAACAAAACTACAAAGCAATTTCAATCTACACCAAGTAAAAATAAAATCTCTATGTGAATAAAAACTTATGTCATAGGTACCATTTTTCTTCTTTGTGGCATATACACTAAGTACGTGTAATATCAATATGACTCCTGATTATTATGAATCAACATGACTACTGATTGTTGTGATTAGCATGGTAAATATGATTTTCATGAATTTAGCCAGAAGGGGACAACAAGAGTGAAGAAATAGCTGGAAATTACTAGGAGGTCAGGAGGAATTTGCTTCAGGATGGATAAAATTAAGAGGTACTTGCATGATACAGAAAAATTTCTAATAAAATGTAAATATTGGATGCAAAATAATATACTTGAAGTACATGTTCATATATTTATAAACATGAAAATAGAATTTGCATCATATGTCTAGTGAGGAAATTTTGCTAAAATCATTCAATATATTCTTTTGTGTTCACAGGATGAAAGTGGCTCTAAAACCTTTCTATAGACTAGAGGAAAATAGATTTGAATTCAGTGGAAACTATATTCTTATATGTAAATATTAATTGCTGATTTATAAAAACTTTCTTCAATACAACTGTTCACTTCTGTGCTCATTTGTTACCTTCTATAAATAATTTTAGATAGAAAGATGTACTGAAGTAAGAATTATTTTTAGTTAGTATGCTAGTTTTATAATCATGTATTTTAGTGAAAATTTCTGCATTATATTATACCAAAAGCACAAGTAGCAAGATATTCCCAACTTACAAATGATATAATAGATATAGATATATATGCAAAAATCATTTAAGGGAATATTTTATGTTCTTGGAATAGTATATAATACCTTCTTGAAAATCTTCAAAATAAGTATTTTAAAATGATTCTTTTGCAGATAATGAATTTAGAGTACATGCATGTGTGGGTGTATTGCTGGGGTGGAACCCGGGGTCTCACACATCTAAGCAAGTGCTCTACTATTAAGCTACATTCCTAGCCTGGAGTATATATTTTAGAGATACCATGATAAATAAGTGGTGGGTAGGTCTTAACTGCTCAAGAGAGTCTATTTATCCTTTTTTCCTGCTTTTTTTTTTTTTTTTTCCTGCACCCAGGGGCACTTGAACCTATCCTCAGCCTTTTAAATTTATTTATTTTTTAAATTTTGAGACAGAGTCTCATTCAGTTGCTTAAGATCTTACTAAATTGCTGAGTCAGGCTTTGAAGTTGTGATTCCTCCTGCTTCAGCCTCTGAGATTACAAAAATTTTGTGAATAAACTGTTTTTCAATTAAACAATTCTGCCTCACACTCTTGCAGATGATGTTTTTTCTTCAGGTATTCCTATGGCTAACTTTCTCACCTTCTTAAGGCCTTTTGTCAAATCTCACAGAGTGAAGACTTTACCATTGACCGACATAAATGTCAGCCCATCTATACCATACTCAATTTCCCTGCTTTAGTTTTCTCCACAACGTATTTGTTACTCTTTTTTTTTTAATTTTTTTGGTTGTTGATGGATCTTTATTTATTTTATTTATTTGTATGTGGTGCTGAGAATCGAACCCAGTGCCTCACGCATGCTAGCCAAGCGCTCTACCACTGAGCCACAACCCCAGCCCATATTTGTTACTCTTAATATACCATATATTTTTCCTTTGGGTTGTTTCATTTTGTTTGTTTCTGTCTGCCTTCCACATTAGAATATAAGTTTAATGAGCAGAGAGATTTTTTATATATTGTGCCAGACATATTATTGGTATTTAAGTATTTTTTTCATGAATAAATCCAGGAATAGTATAATTTTATTTATGCATCTTCATAAAATACATATACACATATATATGTAACTGGATGAAGTCATGATAAAATAAAATAAAAGTGAATTTTATATGGAATCTTATATAATCTGAATATACTAAAAATCTATAAATCTAAGGAAGATATGTTATAATAGTTAAGCAATTTATAATAATATAAGAAGTTAGATTGAGTAGGAAACTTTTAAGATGAACCATATGAAGAATTTTTCCTATCTGAAATTTTTAAAGGACCATAAATTTTGAAGTTTTAGAAGGGCAATACAAAACTTACTTTATAATATGTTTGCTATTTTAAGGTTTGCTTTCAAATATCCATCAACACATTTTCATGATCTTCATATGTGATAGAGATAACCGAAGATTTTAGCTCTATTTGAAAGCTTAAACTATTGCAAATTAACTATAAAAAACTCAGTTTTAATGAATATTAATAGATAGTATGAAGTATTCCTCTAAACACACACTTTTCTTATTATATATTGAATGAATTTCTATGATAAATATAAATTTTGGTTTGATTTTCAAATAGAGAGCATTAAAATTTTTAATTTAAAATGATCAATAATAGGAACATTACATAGGGCTTTTAGTTTCTAAACTGATATTCAGAATTCTTTATGATTTGTAATAAGTATTAGAACAAAAAAGAGGATTAAACATTGATTCTCAATAAACTGAAAGGATTAGTGTTTTCTTTGGCATAGAAAATTGCTGAGAAACTCAAGATAGAGTGTGGTACCTTTTCAAATGTTAATTGATGTCTTAAAAACACACCACATTGTAGGTTTATAAATGAAGGTTTGTAAATGAAAAAATAAGTGAATTGAGAAAATAACTCCTCTCTAATACCATCTTTCAAATAGCTGAATAAGTAATGCACATTTTTAAATGAGAATTGCTGATGTAGTGACAATATACTTTCTTCTAAAATGAACTATTTACTTTATTCATTGTGAAGCATTTCAAAACTTCTTTAGAATCAAAGATTGTGGCATCTGTATAATTTTCTCCTATCCAAATGCATAATTTATAAAGAAATAATCTATCTGAATAAGAGCTTTACTTTCTTTGGGGGTGGGGCATTATTAAGTCATAATAAATCTGGTCTTAGAATTATTTGGAACATCATATCATAGTCAATCCTATGGGTCACTTAATAAATTAATGGATTATTATAATGTGACTTCCTTTATAGGTAGTATGATTGCCTAGTTTTATTTGGTTTTAGGTAAGAAGGTAAAAGTTTCTGATTATCAAGGAAGGCAACTTCCGAAAAGACAAAAAAAAAAAAAAGAAAGAAGGAAAGAAAAAGAAAAATTGTGACCTTATTGGTTTTCCAAAGACTAAGAAGTTACTCATTCATAATAGAAGATCTACCCTTGATTCAAATCCCAGTTTTGTCATTTCACTCATGCATGATGTTGAACAAATTATTGATCATATGTGTTTCTGATTTCTCATCTAAATAATAAGTACAACAATGTTTAATTAAAAGGATTCTGAGACAATGCATCTGAAACTTTAAAACAATGGAAAATGTTTATGCTCATATGAATTGCTGTGATATGGGAAAGTGATTAGAAATACAAAAAACAGTCAATGAGTAAATTGTTCATGAAGTTCAGAACATTAAGTATTGAGTTCAGAATGATAGTCTGTGTGCCATTGGCTTACATAGTGATCGGTATTTTTGAGAACTGAAAAGATACTTTTAGAGATTAGGAGAGACACAATTGGTATTTTGGACTGATATCCCTGAAGTTATTTCTAGACTGTGTCAAGCATTCAGATGGAAATTGAAAAAGAGAGTTTTGGGATTTTCCCCTCTCCTAGTTTGGGGCATTTTAAGGATTCTGCACATTTCAGTTGCTTCTTCAACTAGTGCCAGTCAACCATTTCAAGTGAAATTTTTCACTCAGACTGGTTGATTTTCTGGCCCATTAAGACAGCTGATTCAATTCAACTGAGTTTATATAGCTTAATCCCCCATGCATGTTGATTGTCCTACCAAGTGGGAGCAGGACACAGCTATAGGTAATCTGTCATGTAACTCTCTTATCTTCATTTGATATTTCTTTGGCTTTCAATGTGAGAGTTGAGGGTAAGATTGCTTTGGGACTTAAATCTTTGGAATTGCATCATTGATTCAGATGCTGAAAGAAATAGAAAGAAAACAAACTTATTTTTTTTTTTAATTTCATGATAGCATATCTCTGTTAGTAAGGAGCTGGCTCAACTTTTACTTCTAGGCTCTGTTTCAAAGAAGTTGAAGTCTGAGACTGCACAGCTTGCCTTTGAAGTGCTTTGAATTTCAAAAAAGTTACCTTTTTTAACTCTACTAAATTTAAAAAGACAAAACAGGCCTTTAGGTCACTAGATCCATACAGCATAGATAAATATATTTAGTGATTTGTTGATTCTAAAAGTGAATGCTGAAAAATCTGATTAGGGCAAAAATATCTACAGGGAGACCTATTATCTTTGATATAGTTTTATAGATCAAAATAAAGCATTTGGATTTTATGTTAAGTACAATATTTAATGATAAGCACAGCATGAAATAGTATCAGTTACATTTTTAGAAGGTTACTCTGGCTATTGTGTGGAGGATAGGCTGTAAGGAAACATGAAATAGGAGATTGATTAATAGGTTATTGTAATAATACAGGTGAAAAATGAATCTAGCTTTGACTTATATTTGGAGCAATGGAAAAGGTGAAAGTATTCAAATTCTACATATACTTTGGAAGTGGAGTTGCAAAGAGAATAAATTAGTTGTAGAGGGGGAAGAAAAGTAATTATAGTTGAGTTTGAATTTTTTTTTAAGATATGAAGTAAAAGCAAAATCAAAAAGACATGGAAAAGACTAAAAAAGAAGCAGCCTTGGTGATAGATGAATAAATACTGTCTTTAGAACATTAATAGAGTGAGAAGTTATATTTGGGACAATCACATAGAGGTTCAAGTGGATAGATATGAGTCTTTTAAGCTGAGATCAAAATTTACACATCAGCATTTTAAACCATGGGGTTGGGAAAAGTTATAAGGATGGGGAGAGTGAGGAAGGATGGAGAGAGAAGCAAAGAGGGCCAAGAACCTTAGCTCTTGAATTGTCCAATATTAACATAGGGAAGAGGAGGAGCTAGCCATGTTGGATGTTCCATGTTATAGAGCGGGACCAACTCTCGAGTCCAGCACAGAGCCCTAGTAGCCAGGGTGGCTCTCAGTTACCAGTTCTTATAATATCACCAGAAAGAATCCAAGTGAAACAGAATAGCAAGCAAAAGTTTAATAGAGTGAGAAGCGAGGGTAGCATACAGCATAAGAAGTATATGGATCATCTCAAAAAGATAGCAGACTAGGCTTGGTGGTACACAACTACAGTCCCAGTGACACAGAGGCTGAGGCAGGAGGATACAAGTTTAAGGCCAGCCTCAGCAATTTAGCAAACCCTGTCTCAAAACAAAAAATAAAAAAGAGGTGTGATTCTATCTCAGTGGTGAAATGTCCCTGGGTTAAATCTCCAACAACCACCTGCCCGCCCTCCTCAAACATAATGGTGTGATGCTCACAGCATTGAGTTTTTAAGGAAATTCACTCTCTTTGTCCTTGCTTTCAATTTTCCTGACCCCTCCTTACTCAGTTTATTACTCTTTGGATAGCTCTCAGCAAACTTTCTTTGTGAGGATCTTGATATCTGTGTGACATAGTTTCAGTGATAAGGGAGGGCCCTGAGACAAATGATAATGATCTCATGGTTTGGAAATAATAGTTTCCCTTGAGAGGTTATAATGAACAATTGCTGGTGGAAGTTCTGACATATCAGACCCCGCTTTTCTGAAATTCTGTTTCAGTTAAGAATCCCTCTGATTTTCAATAATAGTCCCCTCAAGAGATTATAATAACCTACAGTTTAGGGAAGGTTGGGCATTCCAGTGCTCATTCCTCCAAAGCTTGCCTGTTCTAATAAGGTTCCCTAGTAGTTTTATGACTACTAGATTTTTCTTTTTTCTTTTTTGGTACCAGGGATTGAACTCAGGGGCACTCAACCAGTGAGCCACATCCCCAGACCTGTTTTATGTTTTATGTAGAGACAGGGTCTCACTGAGTTGCTTAGCGTCTCACCATTGCTGAGGCTGGCTGTGAACTCAGGATTCTCCTGTCTCAGCCTCCCAAAGTGCTGGGATTACAGGCTTGTGCCACCGCGCCTGGTTTAGATTTTTCTTAATGCATATCCTTAACATCTGTCCTTATTGTCCCTTCCCCTACTCACCTGTTCATGACTGACTAACCTTCAAGAAAAGAAAACGCTAATATAAAAAAAGTAAAAAAGGAGTTAAGTAGCTTAAATATTGTTAAGAAGTTTTTAAGATAAGGGGAAAGAAATAATTGTGAATTCATGAATACAAATTGATTAGTGAATTCACAAACAAGATATATTAAATATTCATCTTTTACAAGCAATTAGTAAGATTGACTCTACTCAAAGAATGAATTTTATTTTATCTTATTGGGAGGGAGGTACCGGGGATTGAACTCAGGGGCACTTGACCACTGAGCCACATCCCCAGCTCTATTTTGTGCTTTATTTAGAGACAGGGTCTCACTGAGTTGCTCAGTGCCTCACTTTTGCTGAGGCTGGCTTTGAACTCACAATTCTCCTGTCTCAGCCTTGAATTTTATTTTTGATGGTATGACAACATCTGTATTACTTGCCTTGCTTTGTATTTTTGTTTTTCTTTTTCTCTGCCTGGTATCAGAGCTGATGCCTACTGGCTGCTTTCACAGGCTCCTATTTTAACTAACTTCTATTGGCTTTGGCCAATGGGAAACACTGAAAAAAAATTGGAAAGCAGGGAGGAAGGATGTACTAGGATAGCCCTATCCCACCGCCCCCTTTGCTGGTCTGTGACCAGCTGTGGTGAATGTCGATGGCTTTGGCTGAATCCACACAGGACTCTCACAGGAGGCCCTGGGATCTGGTAACACTGCTACAAAATTTGTCATTCTAGCTTAAGGGTGGTAGCACCTACTGTCTTCTTTGAGTTCTCAGTTTTTCTGTGACTATGTAAAAAACTTCATGGGTTAAAATAAAGTATTCATTATAGTTTCTCTTTTCAGCTTACCCTCATTGATCAACTGCATAGTTTGTTCTTGTTTAGAAGGGCATGAAATAAGAGGATGGCTGGACTGGACAGCATCTACAGTTGCAACAGATCATAGTATTGATGTATTATTTTAACGAAAAATGTTTAGAAAAGCAGTATTCCTACAGTTTTGGAATAACTGAGTTACTAAACAGAGTGGAATCAGAAATTGCAAAGCTACTTTTTCTCTTTTACTGATTTTTAAGACTTACTTTCTTTCATAACTGCAAATTTTGTTATTTATGATGTGTTAGTGGTGATAGCACTAACAAAGCTGTAGCACTGCTATTTTATACTGCCTAGATACTTTCCCTAGAATTCTTAATAAAACTTTGTTTTTCTGATTTTTCCTCCTTCAAAAACAAAACAAAAACAAACTTCTACAATGTTTTCCTCTTCCATTTAATTTAGGGCTTATTTTGTGTCCTCATATTTAGTTTCCACTGAGCATATAAAGCCTAACTGCCTCAGTAGTTTTCCTTTTCCAGTGGCTTTTCCTTTAATCTAGATCACATTTATTTCAGTTCTATCATAACCAACGTTTTCTCCATATTTGACTAACTCAATTTTATCCCCATTATAATTACTAGTGAAATAATGAAATGTATGTTCCAGTATCTACAACTGGGGCATTTGCTCCTAGCTTGAGCAGCTTGGCTGAAAGAACTTTAAAATAAGGATATATTCTTTTATTGCTTGTATATTTTAAGACCAATCCTAAGAACAATTTGTTTTTAACTATAGCCCTTGAGCCAGTTATTGAAGGTAAATTGGATCATAAATTATCTATTCTATGGCTAAAATTAGAACCTATTATTAGAAACTTTAGGAAAATAAAATTTAACTTAAACTAAGAATGAAACTCACCAAAGATAGAATGAACTGTCTATAGAGTTAGTTGGTTTTATATCCCTATAGGGTGGGTAAAAATCAGTGAGAGGGCTGCTTAGTATATATATTGCAGAGGCAAAACCTGTGTCAGAGGGAGAGCAGTAGAACTTCATGATTAAGACCAAACAAGGAGGGAGAAAGGAAGTTAAGACCTTGAGCAGTCCTGTGACTTGAGCTAAATACTTAACATCTCTAAGCTTCAAATTCTTCAACTGTAAAAAGAGGATAAAGACCTTGGGGGATGTTATATTGGATAATATAAGTTATCATCATAGTTGACTACCACATAGTTAACTCTGCAAAAACAGTAAATATTTTATTACTTGATTATTTTTGGTCAAATTGTTTGATTTCATACATCCTTCTGGTTATGAATGACTGAATACATAATTTCATTACAATAGCAACTTCTTCAAGACTCAAAATTGTATTTTAAGACAAGGCAAAAGTAAATGCAGAAGTTGTTTATTATAAATAGGCTTATAAGAAATATTAATGTCACCCTCTGGGATGTGGTTGAAGATGCAGCTCTATTATCTACATGCATATCTATCTAGGTTTAAGTCTACTTATGTGGAACACAAATAACCCCTTACAGTTTTATAGATTAATATGTAAGACCAAGAGCGAGAAATAAAATAATTCTTCTTGATTTTATCCTGTAGAGTTTATCAAATAAACTTCAGAAATTTAGGAGTATTGATTAAATTCACATTCCTATAGAATAATGTCAAAAGATAGACGAGACAAATTAGGAATGCTAAGACTATTTAGTCACTTAAGTTTTAGTTAATACATTAAGAATTTGAAAACACTACAGAGTAGTCCTCACAAACACACTGTGAATTACATATCATTTTCATTTATACGAGAAAATAAAATCACATTTTGAGGTTTAGCAAATTGCCCAGTGTCAAAAAGTCTCAAATAAATGAGATCAAATAAACACAGTTCTCAGTCTCTGAAGTATAGGCTCACAATTAATTCACTCACACATCTACAAAAAAAGAATTGTTCCCAAATTTGTAGAATTTGTATTTTATATAAGAGATAAGGAGATGAGTATCATGATCTTTTGACTTTAATTTTGCGATTTAGAAGTTGGTGCTGTTTCTGACTTCAAATTGCACCTTCTAGATAATGCCACAGAAAATTTGAAGTAAACAATAAAGTGAGTACTTGGTGTTGATTTCTTGAAACATACCTGGCCCTGAAAGCCCTGATCTGTAGCCTGACTTCCTTCTCCTCAAGTTCTGTTCACTTTCTTTTGCATATGCTCTGGGCTGGCCACAGGGAGAAGAGACTTGAAAGATACAGTGATTCCAATCCCAATACAAATATCCCTGAAAGTCATTTTTTTAATTTTTAAAAAAATAAACTTCTAATTTTAGAATAGTTTTAGAGCTACTTAGTTTGCAACTTTGAAAAGTTGCAAAGATAATACATGGAGTTCCCATATGGTCCATACCCAGTCTCTCTTATAATTTACATCTTACATTGATTTATTATTTATAACTAGAAAAGTAGCAATACATTATTATTAACCAAAATCTGTACTTTCTTTGGACTTCTTCAGTTTCTGCTTAATACTTTTTTATCCCTGTTCCAGAATTTCATCAAGGATAAAATATTATATTTAGGTTTAATGGCTCTAACCTATAATAATTTACCACACTTTCTTTGTATTTAATGACCAAAGAGTTTTCAGAAATACAAGTGTTTTGCAGAATTTTCTTCAGTTACAGTCTTCCATGTTTTTTTTTTCATACTTAGACTGGGTGATGGGTTACAGGCAGAAGAACCAGAGAGGGAAAGGGCCATTCTTATCATATCACTCCAAGAACTCAGGAATTGATGTGATTTACCATTGTTGATGTTGAGCAAGATCACATGGTTGAGGAAGTGTCTGGGAAATTTCCTCCTAGTAAATTATTGTTTTTCCCTTTTTAAGGAAGTCACTCTGTGTATCTCATACTTAAAAGATTTTTCTGTGTGAAAGATTTATATATTCTGTCCCATTCACTACCTCTTGAATTTGAATACCCAGACTTCATAAAAGATACATATTTTTCAACACAATTATTGGCTCTTAAATATATGGAGAAATGGATACCCCCAAACTCTTCCAATATTTTAGACAAAAGGATGTGTAGGAAGTCTCAAGTTACATTGCCAATGCAATTGGCAGAATGTCATGATCATTTGGAGGTGCTATGAGAAGTGCCAAGGCCCCACAGCACCACGGTCAGCATGAACTTCTCTTTGTTAATTTGTGCTTTGCTGGAACACATTTTCATAATATCTTTAATGTTTAGCTCTCAATTTGGCCTGGATTTTTGCAAAGAGTTCCAAATATTTGAGAAACAACTGGACAAAACAATGAAGGATAACGCAAAATGAGTTAGAAAAGCCATAATGATGGAAGAAAAATTATCAGCATAAAATTTAATACTTTGTTAAAAACTACAGTAATTGCTTGGTAATGAATAAATGATTTTTTAAAGTATTTTATATACTAAATGACAATATATTTTTATATATAGGTACTTCATGTCATATTACTTTCCTCTCTAAGGACTGCTTGGGGAGTTGTGATTGACAAAAATATCAGAGTAATAAGAAATGTCAAAAGGAGATGTTTTTTTTCAGTCCCAGGAATTAAACCCAGGAAGACTTAACAACTGAATCACATTCCTAGGCCTATTTGTTTGTTTGTTTGTTTCTTTTGAGACAGGACCTTTCAAGTTGCTCAGGGTCTCACTAAGTTTCTGAGGCTGGCTTTGAACTTGTGATACTCTTGCCTCAACCTCCTGAGTTGCTAGGATTACAGGCATATGCCATCACATCCCCTGGCTGAATCTCACTTCTTGTTAGCATAGTGTCATAGAATTTTTGATTTTTAGGAATGGATTACTAAAGTACACAGTATATGTATTGACTAGTACCTTAGTATCTATTGGTCTTCTAGAAGAGACTTTATAGCCCTACTCTGGTAAACTTTGAAGAAAGGATTCTCAAAACTGTCCCATGAGAGGAAACATGACCCCTGTTTTACATCCTAATCTTCCACTTGGAAAAGTTGATTCCTAAATTTGTCTGTGAGAACTTTCAAAATATAGACACTGATATTGTTTAAATTAACATGTTTGAGGTTTTAGTGGTTTCACATGTATCCAATCTTTTTAAATTATTTGAGAGAAGAATAATTATAATATTAATGTCTCTCATCATATTAGCCAGTTGACCAATATAATCAGGTTTCCAAAATCCATCATTCCTGATTTCTATGTTCTCTGGCTGTTTTCTCTGACCTGAATACTCTTTTCTGTCCCTTGATAAATAAAAAATCCTCCTATCTTTTAGCTCTCATCTCAAACATTATTTTTTCTCTATATTCTTCTAATACCACCTTTCAAAGTAGGTTTGACTATTCTATTCACTGTGTCCCAAATATGTAAATATTTTATCATCATGCCTATAAATAAACATGCATTTAAGTGTCCAGCTTATATTCCACTTTATGGCATGCATGATTATGAAAGCAAAGACTAGGTTCTTATTTATGTTATATCCTTAGTGCCCTAAGCTTTTGGAACAAAGCAAATATTCAGTATGTAGTAAAATGAATGAACATTGCCAATAATGCAAATACAGTTTTCACATTTATGCTTATGTGGTTGTTTTTTAATTGCAAACTTTACCAAGATCCCTGTAACTAGAGGTTCTACAATTGTTTTGGCAATTTTATCCCTCACAATATCATCACTGCCATTATTTTTAAAAAATCCACACACATAGGACACCTAAAGTGGTTAAGAAAAATAATGGTTATATTTTGTTTCTAGTCATTTATGAATTACATCATCAGATTAGGAGAAAAAAATTTTCCTGGACCTCCTAGATGATTTCTCTAAACCTTGGTATAAAAGGATTGATGTGTGCAGTGGCATCTGAACCTGTGTAGCTGCAAATGTTATTTATAGCCATAGAAATATCTAATCCCTGTGAATCTTGTCAAACTGTTTGCCTCATGATGTACTTCACTAGTGAAATACAAATTGATTTTGAGTCATATTAAAAGTACTTCTGTTAAAATGTACATTTCATTTCCCCCAATGTCATCGTATCCCCATGTTTTAGTATTTATTGAAAAGGAACGTCCAAAGAAGATTCTGCTGATTCTGCTGAGCCACCCATTATTTTTGTGCCTATTAAATTTGTGTCTTGCTGCTATTGTATTCCTAAACAAATACACAATCTATTTGCTCACTTTTAATTTGACAATTGAATATATTGTCAATTATTCCTTAGTGTTTTCTGATAAAGTACCTCAAGTAAACATAGCGTAGTATGAGAATCCATTGATTTATGTAATTTCATAGTAATGGTTTTCATATTATTCTACATGCTGAAATTAATACCTACAAGTGTTCTATTGGCTACTTTAAATGCTCTTGCACATTGAGCAGCTTTCTCATTGAACTATCCATAATGACTTCTAAATGCATTCCCTAAGAGGTTCAAGCTAATTCAGAACCCATCAGTGTGCATGGAAGGTTTAAATTATGTTTCCCAATATGCATTACCTTGCACTTATCTGCATTAAATTTAATCTATCATCACATTGCCCAATCACCCAGTTTAATTAGATCCTTCTGGATTTCCTCATAATCTTGCATGTTTTTCACTAACCTAAATAATTTTTGGAGATCAGCAGAAATTTAACACCTCACTATCTACTGCATCCTCCAGCTCACTAATATAATTTAACAGCCCTCAGCCTGCTATCAGCATCTTGAGCGCCCTGCTATGAAGTTTCTTCCTCTAGGGAAATATGTACTCTTCATTGCAAATAGCTTAATCCATATTTATCTATAAAAAAAGCATACTCTTAAAATTCTACCAGTTTTATGTGAGACTCCAACACATTTTTAGAGAATTTCATTTTTATATTTAAAAATATGTCCACAACTATATTTTGAAAGTTTAACCATTATGGACTTTTATATGAGTGCTATGTTGGGAGAAGTTACAGAATTAGAAGAAGAGTGAATAAGTTCTAAGATTTTTTTTACAAATGGAAGCACTTCACATGTATTAAAGGGAAAAGTAGGAGAAAATAAGATTTAATGAGTACCTTGCAGAAGCTCCTACCATATCTTAGCATCATCCTATGCATTTCATGTTATAAAACTCAAACACTGAGAACAACTTTATTATCATATGATTAGAAATAGAAAAAGTAAAGTTCAGAAACCTGATTTAAATGCAACAGAGATAGCTTAATTCCTTTAAATTAGGCCATAGAGGCTCCAACATCATTTATAATAAATTTTAAATATTTTTGATATCTTCTTTCATTTTCTTTAGCTCTTTTTGATAAATTTTAAGATTATACACACATACACACAGAGACATGCAATTAGAGTTTTGTCATTTTTACCATGTGGCATTGTGGTGGTTGTTTTTGCTTAATTATTTCCAGAAGATGATTGCTGATGGATATATCATTTCTATGCTCCATAAATTGTTTCTTCAGATTATTCTCTATATTAACATATACCATATTTTTAGATGTGTGTTCTTTTAAATTTATGTGGAATGAAAATAATGTATTTAATAATATAGGTTATACTGTCAGGACTCTTTTGGTTAGAGTTGAAGGAAAGATAAACTGGCTAACAGTAAAAACATTTTGCTGAGTTACTTAAATAAGAAGGAAGATTTAATGCAGAAACCAAAGCAGGTTATTAGAATACATCTGCTGCTGTGATGTGATTCAGCTCTCTGCCATGGTCACTTCATATTTGACCAGCACATGAAAGCAAAGTGGCCTTGAGCAAGTCTGAAATAGTTTATTTCCAAGTGGAAGCTCAGTGGTAGAAAGCTGAATGTCTCTTCCTTGAGGTTGAAGAAAAGAGGAATTGAAATCCATTTTCTCTGTTCAAGTTATGTGGCCAACTATACACATTCTAATACTAAAGATGACTAATCTAAGCCATGTCTGAATCAGACTTCTGCATTTAGGGCTGCAGTTGAAATCAACTACACCAGAAGAACACAAACCCAAGTGAAGGACCTGTGTATTAGTTTGCTCTAAACAAGTCTATACCATATATGGGGACAGGTTTACTCCTACTAGCCATATCTTCTCCATCTATCTAGTAAAATGCAGAAAATAGTATTAGTTAATATTTGTTGAATAAATTAAAATTGTGTATACTGAATGCATAAACATACAGTTCATGCATACATACACAAAACCAAGTTAATATGTAAATGCGGCAACTTTTCCTTAGTCTCTATTTAGTTGTCATTATTATTATATCTTTTAAATGGTGGTTTGAATAAGTGTAGGTAATGGCATTAGCAAAGCATAGTCTGAGAAAATTTATCAGTCATATAGAAGCAAGGTACATTTTAATGTAGACTGAAAAATCCCTAAACCTCATTGGTTAGGTGACAATTTTGAATTACAGATACTTGTCATCTTGGCATTTTTCTTTGTTTCTTACATATTTATTTTAGAAAACAGTTTGTAGTTTTAATGAATATGACAATTAAATAAACAAAAGAGGAAAATTAGTATGACAAAGCATACAGTTATCAAAGCATAGTTAAAATAGTTGAAAAGATAGTAAAATTTAGTAGAATAAAAATAAAGAAATTTCACAGCAGTTTGTTATTATGTTTTCTTAACTATGAAAAATATACTACTAAATTTTTTTTTCGGTTGTAAAGCATGTATTTCCTATGTCATAAACCAGAAGAGTACCTATAGCTTGTATTTAATAAAAAATGAAACAATCAAAACATGCCCAGTGGCTAACAAGTGGTGTGTATGCTATACTTTGCCCCTCAGTGGCCGGCCCACCCTAACCATAACTCTCCATCCTTGATTCCAAGGGGAACCATTATTCTGAACATTGAATTAACAATTCCCTTGATTTTTTTCTGTTGCAATGTGACATTTTATTTGATGCTATATATTTTTAGTTTTAAATAAGTGAGTCGCACTGTATTTTTTATAACTCCATCCTTCAACTCCTTTTCCCTGAGCTTCATCCATGTTAACACAATTGCAGTTCATATATTTACATTGATGTAAAACAACTTGTTCATTAATTTATACAATTGTACTTATTCACTCTCCTTATTCTTCGTTCCATTGTTGGTGTTGGGTTGAATTTTGGAATTATATTTTTGCAAGACTAGTCAAAACTTTTAAAATTGTTCATGCCATGATTTCAGGTGTGCCGCAGGCCACCACTGTGATTTCAATGAGACTTTCTGAAGGTGCACATCCCAGTGGCTGCATCAGCTAAATTCCACCAGGAGGGGGCACACTTGAGGAGGATTCAGGATGGCTTCTTCCTGAAGGTACACAGTGATACAGTTTGGGTAGAATTAAGGGAACTGAGGAATCTTGATCCACCAAGGGACTGGAAATAAAAAGGAGCCATTAACAGCCGCTGGCATGAAGATGGGAAGGAGGGTTACCAGAGAGTTGAGAGCTCTGAGAAGTGTGCAGCTGACAGAAGTCATGGACTAGAAGGAAGAAGTCAATGACAAGAACAGCTCAAGCAGGATGAGAGTGGGAGGATAAACACCTACTGCTCTCCTTCATTCTTCCCATCCTTGCTTTGACACTGATGGAGGTTTGTTATCCATGACTTTGCATTCTCCCTTGTTTTTTGTTTGTTTGTTTTGTTTCTTTGGGATTGGGAATTGAACCCCGTGGTACTTAACTGAGCCACATCCCCAGCCCTTTTTTATATTTTATTTTGAGACAAGGTCTCACTGAGTTGTTTAAGCCCTCACTAAGTTGCTGAGGCTGGCTTTGAACTCATGATCCTCCTGCCTCAGCCGTCCCAGCTGCTGGGATTAAAGGTGTGTACCGCCATGCCCAGCTCCCTTATGACCTTAAAGTTCCTATGTCATAAACCTTTAAGGTAATATAATTTTTCTTTTTTTCCCTTGCTTATTTGTTCCTTCCTTCCTCTTATTTCCCTTCTTCTCTTTTCCTTTCCTCAATAACTTTGAGAACACTTTAGAAACTTAGCATGTGTAATATGTTCATATCATCTTCATTTTGTAAGAGACGTCTTAGTAGCCTAGTTTTAAAATTACAACAATTAAAGGCTTACATTTCATATTTATGATATTTTTCTAATGTCCTACATAAATTTGAACTTTTAAGTTATCCTTCTTGAAAACTAACCAACGGACGACCTTGATGTAACATTCGTTACTGATTCTCTTTCTCTTGCACAGACTCTAAACTCTCTTTTACTTGCAATCCGTTCTTCATAGATTAATATGTGGTTGGAAGGCAGGGGATGTAGCTTAGTTGTGGAGTGGTCTTGTAGCATGTGTGAGGCCCTGGGCTCAATCCTCAGCACCCCGAAAATTAAACAAACAAAAAAAGTGGTTGCAGGTATCCAATAGGAGAACTTTGATTGATGTTCTGCACAATCAAGCATTTAGGAAAAGCCTTTATTCGTCTACAAAACAAATTTAACTTCAAAAATAAATTTGTGTCAGGCAAAACTCTAGGATAGTTACTAGCACCATTTTTCACTTAGGTGTTTTGGGCAATAAAATACTGAGAAGGAAAAGAAATCTAGGAAGATTTCTTGAAATCCTGTACCTATTCCCAGGTTTGGATTGTACTTTTTGGATTGATGGTGAAGGATTGTACTTTTCCTTCACCATCAGTCTCTGCTGCAGCTCTTCCATCTTCTTAGCTACCATGATTCTTCTGCTATTGCTACGTATTACCTGAAACTGTCAGTCCTTCAATGCATCTTTGGTAAGTGTAAGAATGTAGTACAAAATGTCATCTTTATGCTTTTCCACTTTTTTCTTATATTGTTTGCAGAATTATTGTATTTTACAAATTTCTCAATATAGACTTTTATCCCTTGACTCTGGATCTTCATTATTATTATCACATTAACTAATACATTTATGAACACTGCAGTTAAAACTCTTCATAGATAGAAGCTCTGATGTTTGCCAAAACAAAGAGAAAGAAAAATGTAAGGTTTTACATTTTAAGGTAGGTTCTATTCCCTTTACTTAGGTACAAAACTGAGTCTTATAGTTGATAATTAGCTACATTAAATACAGCAGTTTGTATATCCGAGAGCCTAGCCAAGAATACAGTTCATAAAACAAACACTGTTTCTTTCTAGTACAATATTCTGCCTTATCTTTTCAACATCCATCCAAAGTTTTTATTCTCCTATTTAGTGAAGACTCTAGTTTAGCTTTTTCGCTTGTTACTTACCATGTCTATCCTTGATTATCTTAAATCAATTTGCATAATTTCCATTTTCTAACACATAACCTAATATAATACTTAACCACATCTCTATTATTGAAAGTAAGGTAATATCTCATATTCCCCCACAAATAACAAATTCAGGTATGTTTTTGTACTTAAATTTTTTCACACATCACTTTAGAAAAATTGTTGTGGGAATTACTGGGTTAAAGAGTGTGAACATTTTAAAGTTTTTTGAAATATAATGCCAAATTTCTTTCCAGAAACACTGTACCAATTTATGTTCTTGCCAGCAGTGATTGAGCATTGCTGTTTTAATTTGCTCTGGGTGGGGTTAGGTTTATGAATTAATAGTATTATATTTTTATAGCACTTCTAGGGGAACTTTACTCCCTCATCTCTGTGTCACTGTCATGAACACATTTTAAAAAATATTATGGGAAGTATTGAATCTAGTGCCTCTAATTGGAAACAGTAGAGGGCTTTTCTAGGTCTCTCAAAGATTGGCTAAAAGAGAAAGAGTAGAATAACAAATAATATAACAGATTAAATGCAGAGGTGTACCTAAAAATGGTACCATTTTGTTGTGTTATTTTAAGCTTCTGATTTTCCTCATAATTCTTCCTTTTCACTAACCAAAATCTATGTAAGGGATTCTATCAAAGTGAGTTGCACCTTTGCTGAGACTGAGGCTGGAATTATAATCCTCATCATTCCAGTGTTGGCTTTATGCATCAAAGCAGGAAGTGCAGAACACATAAAAAAAAAAAAAGGAGTTTTGAATAAAACAGTATTCTTAACTCTGGTAATATTGTGCATGCAACTTTAGTTTAATATTAAAAGCTGTCTCCAGAATCCCCATCATATTTATTTTAATACACCTAGGATGACCTGCTCAAAACCTTGTGTTTCTTTAAGTGTTGTCTCTAGAAAACTAATATAATCAGCTAGGAACATCAGTTGCAAATTTCTAGACACTACTGGGGACTTAGTAAATTCGAATCTCTGCACATGAATCTCAATTATTGAATTTTAATAATCTATGCTTCTCAGACTTTAATGTACATATGAATCTTCTGGATATCTTGTTAAATGTTGATTGTGACTCAATATTTCTGGGATGAGACAGAGACTCAGTACTTCTTTCTATTTGATTCCCTGATGAGGCTGATGTTTCTGGGTGGGCCTATGTTTTGATTAGCAAAGACCAGGAGTTTGAGATCACCAGCTTTAAGCCATCTTCTCTTTCCAAATTGACATACTTGATGTGTGATTAGCCTAGTCAGGAGGAATCGAGCTAAAAACAAGGGACCCTGTGAGTTAAAGCTGAGCAGAAATGCCAACAGCAAAATCAATAGATCATGGAACTCTGAAAATGAAGTCATTCAAACATGGGGCTAAATTTGTAGAAACTAGTGAAAAGTATTATGGAAAAAAAATGGCAGTTTTACAATGACAGGTCAGGCTCTAATTCACAAAACTTTCTCAAGGTCATTTTCTTATCCAGTCTTCACACAGTACTTCAAATGTTCTCTCATGTTTTGTTCTTCTTGCCTCTCTAATTTTTTTTCTTCTCTTTGAGGTGGGCATTTTGCAGTGCATGTGTTTTTTTGGTTTTGGTTTAGAATTTCATTTTTGTATTTTTTTTTTCTTCTTTGCTGTGATGTTGGAGTAAAACCTAAATTATCTTATCAGGAACAGTGTCCTATTTATTAATACTCTGTGTTTCTTGTTTTACCAGAATTAAGAGAACTAACTAGGCCCCTTACTTTTTCACAAGAGAATGATAATCTTACCTAAATTTTTACTGATTAATGAAGTACATCATCAAATGGTTAAATATCAGATGGGCTATGTTACTTAAATAAAGTGTGATCTTGAATTTATTGCAACTCAATTTTTTAAAAATTTGACTAAAAAAACCAATATCTCTGAAGAATTTTATGAAGAATAAGGTATCTATTTATTCCTCTAAGTAACAATGACTTTTCTGTATTCTAAGGAACTCTGCTCTCTGAATAAATTGGACTTTGGAATAGACACAAGAATGATATTTGTGTATATAGCATAGCTCTTCTGAATGATATGTAGAGCACTAGCACACTAAAAGCACTAAGAATTTAGCAAGCAGCAAAATAAAATTAAAAAAAAAAACCTCTTTCTAGATACTATGAATATTGTTCTAGGCATTCACAAAAGTATCATGGTGATTAAGTCAGATCACCAGGAATCTGGTCATTTATTCTAAATGATACTAGGTACTAGCTGAAGTTTACTGAACACCCCTGTTAATCAGGCCCTATTCTTAGAACATTAATTTGCTTTTTGTTTATTTTATCAATAAAATCAAAAGGAAATTATAATTTCATTTTTCATATTATAAGAAAAGAAAGCAATGTAGGTATTAATTGATTTGTCCAGGGATGTACAGCTGAATAAAGGTTGACAAAATTCAAATCTTGTGAAATCAAAAACATTAATATGGCTAAATCTATCTGCTTGCTGTTTAGTTTGATGCTATCAGCCTATTTTCTGTTGTTACATTTTTAAATGGTCTAGGAATGTTATCAGGTATGATCATTAAATTACCTCATGTCTCTCTATTCATGTCTCAGGAGGAGGCATTGAATAAAATTAACTTTAATTTCAATAACAGTAAGAATTATGCTCTTCCTGAATAATCATTTTTTATTTTTATCTTATGGAAACTATGAAGAAGGACATTGATTGAGTTTCCATTTTCTATATTGGCTCAGAAGGATTAGAGCTAACAAGCAAATAGTACTGCATATGCTGTTCTCAGAATATTCTGGAATCCCCAGCCTTTTTGCATCGTCAGCACAATGGTGAATAGAGAAGAAATGGACCAGCTCTGCTTGGGTAAAACCGCAGCCGTCAGTCACAGTTAAAGAAACAAAAGCTGGCTGAAAGGTTTTCAGATTCATAGAGTTTAGAATTTTTTGGAATTGTAGAAAATTTTACCTGAATACTATATAACAAGAAATTTGATTTTAAAATTTTGTTTTAGAGAAATAAAGGAGAGAAACATCACAGGGAATCCTAGTCTGTCACTAAACAAGTATTGTGTCTGCTCTGGAAAGCAATGTAGTATGTTCTGTCAAAACACATGTGACAGGATCTCTTCCTTCAGGGTCTTTAGAGGTAATAGTAGCAAAAAACCATCTAAATCAACAATTATCCATAGCAAGAAATGATGAAAATGCAGTATGGCACTGCAATTAATTTCAAGTATCCCTGCTTTTGTTCAGAGAAAAACCTAAGTAATTTTCTTTTTTTTTTTTTTTTTTGGTACTGAGGATTGAATTCAGGGCACTCGACCACTGAGCCACATCCCCAGTCCTATTTTGTGTTTTATGTAGAGACAGGGTCTCACTGAGTTGCTTAGCGCCTCCCCATTGCTGAGGCTGGCTTTGAACTCATGATTCTCCTGTCTCAGCCTCCCTAAGTGCTGGGATTACAGGCTTACGCCACCACACCTGGTTAACCTAAGTAACTTTCTTGAGATTAACGATAAGATGAAAATGCCAAGAAAGAGATGATAAATAGATCTACATTAGATATGTTTATGAATATGGGAAGTGGGAAGAAGAGAGAAATAAAAACATAAGAGAAAGTGAGAAATATAGCAAGCCCTTATCATGTGTGGGAATGACTGAGAGAACTGGAAGGAAACCAGCATGGAATGATCAATTTACCTTGTTTCTCTTGCTCATCTATAATACCTTCTATACCAGTTAGGACATTTACAGGCATGTGCACCATTTAATTTTGTGCAAAACAAAAGGAATGTATTCACCCATGTAAATGACAGGCCCAAGTATAGCCTGCAAACATGATTTGAACCCAGCAGCAAAAAACTATCACTGATACTATTTTCTTCTCTCTCAGTTGATGGGCTTCTTTCATTTTATCTGTGCTTGTGCCTTTCCTCTTGTGGTGGCAATATCAGTGTATCAGCCCTAGTCAGAGCATCAGAGATTCAAATATAATGAGAATGAAAAATCCATTTCTTGTAGCTCCCATATAAATTTTAGTAGTCACTCTGGTTGTCTTTCTCGGATGGCATCACTCTGACTGAGGAATTATAATGCTTTGATCTACTGAGGACCCCAAATATAAATGGGAATTTATATTTTTTATTTTGAATGGAGAATATTACTTGAAAATATACAATAACTACAATCTGGGAGAGTCTGCCTCAATCTGTGCACTTTGGGCTCAAATTTTGCAGTGGTAATTTAGATGCATTATTACATTCAGCCTTGTAGGAGGAAAACTACATAAAATGATATTTATATAGCATCATATTAAAATCAACTTTTCATATTAGACTAGCTTTAGATTCACACAAAAAATTGTGCAAACAGAAGAGAGTTCCCATATCTAAGACCAGCTTCCTATTTTACTAAAAATTATTTTAGTATATGTTAGTTACAATTAATGAAACAATAGCAAATTATTATCATTAACATCTACAGTTTAATTTTCAGCCTAATTTTCTTATTCTGTTCCAGAATCCCATCCAGAACATATAACACTTATTCGTTGTATTTCCTCAGGTTCCTCTTGGCTGTGACATTTTCTTAAGGGTTCTGGTTTCCTATAAATTGAAAATTTGTAGTAGCACTGGTCAGGTTTTTCTATAGACTATCCTTCAGGTGAGACTTTGATGGTGTTTCCATGAATAGACTGGAGTTAACTGTTTGGCAAGAAGATCTCCAAAGTAAAGTGCCATATATATCCCATTATATCAAGGGTACAAACTGTCACATGACTTATCACAACTAATGCTAAGCTTTACTGTCTGGCTGAGGTAGTGTTTGTCAAGTTTCTCTATTATAAAGTTGTTCTTACTATGAAGATATAGCAAGGAGAAAAGTAAATATTTGGAGCAGCTTTTGAAAGAAACATGGTTTGCAAAGAGTTTCAAGTCCAACTCAAATTTAAAAAAAAGAAAGAAATTGGAGCTTAACACTTAACAAAAGTCAAAATGTTGCATTTTTAAAATTGTTTGACAGATCTGAATGCACATTAGAAGAAAACATTCCTTAAAGAGACGTTATGGGAGATGGCAAGATGACCGAACTGAGACAGTCAGCAATCAGCTACTCCTCCCCAAAGAACAACCAAAGGAACAGGAGTTTATCTGCATTTCGTGGTAAATGATCATGGGAGAACATTGGAAATCAGCGGGAGCAAAGCAAAAGCCTCATAATATTTAGAGACTTGGGATAACAGCATAGTAAGAGTAACAAGAGATCCTATCTGCTGCTGCAAGGAGAGGAAAAAGTCAACAGACCCAGTGACCTCTATCAGCATGAATTCCGGCAAACCTAGATATTAGAAAGTTCAGTAATTCTTATAGGCTTGCAGCATAACTACATATGTAACCTGAAATCTGCCAGTAATCTGGTTTAGGAATGGAAGTCACTGTCATCTCTAAGAGATCCCCAAGGTGCTATAGCCAGGAGCCACCTTGTGAAGGGACCTACTGTCTGAACTGGGACTGATGTACAGATAAGAAATCTCTCCATATTCCCATTTCCTGTACCCCACAGACACCCTACTGCACTAGCTCAGCAGGTGGCTGCCTCATGAAACAAATTTGGCTCAGTAGAATAACTCTGACATAAAGTCTCTACAAAAGTGCCACATTGCAGTGAACAGGTTTTGCAGTGTGGAAGGGGATGGAGAGGGAAGAGGAGGACAGAGGGTGCCACCCTCAAGAACCAGAGGATTAGTAGTCTGCCCTCTGAAAGCAGGGGTGTGGCTAGTCACCTGTGGTTTCCTTCAAGTGCCTGAACTGAAGTCAGTTACCCACATCCTTATTCCTGGTGCTGAACCCACTAACAAGGTGGAAAAGAACAAACAAACAAAAACTCTGTGGTTTCACTGTTATATCACCCACAGGGATGTGCTAGGGTGGTTTTGAGCAATACTGTGGCTTTGGCTATTCCTTTGCCCAAGAGCACACAGCCTTAGAGTTTTAGAGAGACACTTGGCCAACCCCAGTGATGTTCTACTTTTATTTGTTCCCTTGAGGCTCCCATGCTGAGAGGAAGTTTGCCCAGTTCCAGCTGGGACCCACACCTGCTTGATTCCTGGGCACTACAGCTAAAAGAAACACGGGAAGGGAGTGGGGAATCTTCCCATTCCCAGACATGCATGGCTATGGTCTGAGATTCCACTACTGTGCGGCACATCCAAAATAGCAGCAGAGAGGAACACAACTACTACTTCCACCACAACTATGTGGGTCCCCTCATTGGAAACAGCACTACTTTGATCACACACTGCTGACAAGATTGGGAGTGAGAGCCATAGGTGGCTGCTGTGAGTATGTACCTTCCTCTCCTCATGAAGCACCTGGGTTGATACAATTATCTGGTCAGGGAACAAGAGCTTCAAGTCCCTCACCACTGCTGGTACAGCCAGTGCCAGAGACCCTGAGAAGTTATAAAGCCAGAATCACTTGTGTCTAAAGAAACTCCCATCACTGGATAGTCCAACACTCCTTTTGTAGAAGTAACTACACAAAATACAACCCACACATTCTGCTGTCTAAAACCATTAATGCAAAAAATGGTAGCACAAAAGACCTCAAATATCCAAAGCAATCTTGAGCAGAAAGAACAAAGCTGGAAGCATCACAACACTTGATTTCAAGATATATTACAGATCCATCGTAACTGAAACAGCATGGTATTGGCATAAAAGCAGACTCATAGACCATGTGAATGAAATAGAGAACCCAGAAATGAACCTACATACATAAAACCAACTGATTCTTAACAAAGGTGCCAAAAACATACATTTTAGTCAATTTTTTTGTTGCTTGACAAAAATACTTGACAAGAACAACTTTAGAAGAGGGTTAACAATTTGGGGGCTCACAGTTTCAGAGATCTCAGTCCATTGCTCCATTACTCTTGACCTGAGGTGATACAGAATATTATGGAAGTAAAGTGTCCTGGTAGAAAGCAGCTCATGACATAGTCAACAGGAAGGAGGGAGAAAGAGAGAGACAGAGAGACAGAAAGACAGAGAGAGAGCACTCCTCTCACCACAGATAAAATGTGTACCTTCTCAAAGGCATATGTCAAGTGAGCTCTACCTGGTCCAGTCACGCTTTACTTGCCTATAGTTACCACATAGTTAATCACTATCAAGGCATAAATGCACTAATTAGGTTAAAATTCTCATAACCCAATCATTTCACCTCTAAACTTTCTTGCATTGTCTCACACATGAGCCTGTGGGGACACTCATATCTAAAACATAACACTATACAGTGGAGAAAGGATGATCTCTTCAACAACTGGTACTGGAAAAACTGGATATACACATGCAGAAGATTAAAACTTGACCTCTATCTCTCATTATATACAAAAATCAATTCAAAGTAAGCGAAATGCAAAATTTAAATTTTGGAAACTACCAGAAAAAAAAGGAAACACATCAATATGTTGATACAGGAAATAACATTCAGGATAGGACTCCAAAAACACAGAAAATGATAGCAAAATGGGGATTACACCATGCTAAAATGGCTTCTTTTTCCCCTCCACATTTTTAATTGGTAAATTATAATTGTACATAATGATGAGATTTGTTGTTAACACATTCATACATACATGATATAACATTATAATTTGGCTAATATCACTCCCTAGTAAAAAATTTACTTTTAATTTAGATTTACAGAGTAAATAATCTAAAGAGAAAAATCAATGAAATGGAATGAAATGTTTGTAAGTATTTGATAGAGGGTTTCTATTCAGGATATAGAAATAACTCAAGACACTTGACCAAAACAAAAACAAATCAAATAAAAAATTTCAAAATGGGCAAATGATCTGAATAGATTCTTCTCAGAAGAAAAAATGTGAATGACTGATAAATGTAAGAAAAAATGTTCGACAGCATTGGCATAAGTGACATGAAAATCAAAACTACCTCACCTCATTTAGAATGGCCATTATTATAAAACAAAAGCAAAAGCAAAAAAATGACAAATGCTGGTGAGCATGTATAGGAAGAAGAACTCTTATACAGTGTTAGTGGGATGTAAATTAGTACAGCCACTCTGGAAAACAGTATGGAATTCCTCCCTCCCTGCCAAAGAAATAAAATTACCCTATGATCTAGATATTCCAATTCTGTATGTGTCCATATATCTAAATCTATATGTTTATATAGATATAGATATAGATATACAGAGAGAGAGAGAGAGAGAGAGAGAGAGAGAGAGAGAAAATGAAGTCAGCATGCAAAAAACACCTGCATGTCCACTTTTATTACAGTATAATTTACTGTAGCTCAGGTATGAATTCAGCCTAGGTATCCATCAACAGATGAATGGGTAAAGAAAATATGCCATATACACGATGGAGTACTATTTAGTAATTAAAAAATAAAATCCTATAATGTATAGAAAAATTGATAGAATTGAAGGGCATCATGTTAAAATAAATAATCCAGACACAAAATGGTAAGTATCACATTTCCTCCCATATGTGAAAACTGAAATAAATAAATCATAAATGAATGAAGTCAACCTGGAAATAAAATAATGATTATTAAAGACAAGGAAGTATGTTTATTGGGGAGAGTGGATGAAAGTTTCAAAGAAATATGGATGGATATTATCAATGCATGCTTATGCATATACAGAAATATCACAGTGAATTCCACTAATATATAAAATTAATGTGTGTGAATAAAAAATAAAAAATAAAGACAAGGTATGTCATGTAAGTAATTAAAATTTGATCTCCAAATTCTAGATTTTAAGTTTGGATTATAATAAAGACAGAATGAATTTTGTAGCTTCGGAAAGGTTTATTAGGCTGAAGAAAAAAAGTTATTCAACTTCCTTGTTTTATAAAAATGGTATGATAACATCACACTTATTTAGATAAATGCATAGTTATTAAGTAATTTTTTTAAAAAATCAAAACAAAAGACTAGTACTACAATATAAAAATTTTGATAGAATTATTGGTAAAGATTTTTTGAAAAAAATATTATTAGTAATCTTTATCCCTATAACATTTCTGTGAATGGTATTGTGTCTGATCATTTTAAGAGCTTTACATATATTACATATTTCCCACAATAACCAAATAAAATAGCATCTATGATTATTTTCACTTTAAAGATTATTCATTAACCTGAGACTGAAAGTCACCTAGCTAGGGTGGATAGCATTATTCCTTCTTTCTTTATTTTTTAAAATATTTTTTAGTTGTCAATGAATCTTTATTTTAATTATTTATATGCAGTGCTAAGAATCAAACCCAGTGCCTCACACATGCCAAGCAAGTGCTCTGCCACTGAGCCACACCCCCAACCCTTGTTGCTTCTTTCTCACAATTTTTTTCCTTCCTTATTATGTGGAAACCATAGTTTGGCTGAATTAATTCCACCTTGAATCCATTCTGGTCTCTGATTCATTTAAAACTAATTAGTATAATCTGACCTATTTCACAACAGTGATGGATTCACATGACCCTCCTTGCCTAAACTAATCAGTTAATCCCTTCACCTTGAACACAGAAAATGGTGGCCCAATTAGTAATGAAATTTATGAGTTTCCTTTCATTATTATTGAAAAAGACACTTTCCATCACCCTTATGTAAAAGGAAACATGACAATCTGATTGCTCCTGGAAGTGTTTCATGGCTATGAAAAAAAAAATGTCAGTGTGAAGGTGGGACCTAAACATGGAGGGAGACAGGTGAGAGAATCTTGGACAACAGAAATCAGGGCCACCATGGAAAATGTTTGTGTCTGGTCTACCTCTTACTCTGGACTCTTTAGTTGCATCACGTAACAAATCCTGTATTGTATAAACCAGTTTAAATTGGGTTCCATATTGTTTACGCAGAATAATATTAGAATGAATTTTGTAATGACTAACTGGTCCAGCCATGATTCTGCCTGAAGTTAAAGCTTCCTACATAATCACACAATAAATTCTTAAAACATAGGAAAATTAAAAGAGATTCCAAAACCAGAAAGTAAACAAGATAACAGAAATGAAAAAGATTGTAACTATATTTTATAATTCTATAATCGATATATTCACTTGTCACATATGTCATTTGTGTAGTCTGTGACTTGTACAGATTAGTTATAAGTTTTGAAGTCAGGATAACTTAATACAGGCATGCATAGCTCTGAAAAAAAACTTCATGGTTTTGAATTCTGGCCCTATCTCTTCTTTCTTTGTGACTGGGAAAGTTATTTAACATATGTAAGTCTCTATTTTTCTATTTTAATAGAAGATATATAATGGTTTCTTCAAAGAATTATGGTAAAGACAAATGTTTTAGTCAGATTTTTTGCTGCTATGACTCTACCGGAACAGCTGTAGAGGAGGAAAAGTTTATTTGAGGGCTCACGGTTTCAGAGGTCTCTATCCATAGACAGTGGGCTCCATTCCTCAGGGCTCAAGGTAAGGCTGAACATCATGGCAGAGGAGTGTGGCAGAGGGAAGCAGCTCACATGATGATAAGCAATCAGAGAGAGATATTCTACTCTCCAAATACAAAGTATATACACCATATCCATGACCCCAATGAAGAACTTCCTTCAGCCACACCCAATCAATCTCTAGCTCCCACCCAGTTAATCTCATCAGGAATAAATTCGCTGATTGGGTTAAATTTATGATACAATTATTTCTCATCCAAAGCTTACATTGTCTCACACATGAGCTTTTGGGGGACACCACATCTAAACCATAATATCAAATGACCTAATACATATAAATTGCTTAAAACAGTGCTTTCAACATAATAACATATCAATGATTATTATTTATTTACATTAATAATTTGGATTTATAAGTTATCTTACTGAAAGGCAAACACTTCCAGATTGAATGTAAGAGTAATAGTAAAATCCCTACATGTTTAAAAGAGACAGAAATAAAAACAAATACATTTAAAAATTAAGAAGGAAAGCAATACAGAGATTCTTATCAAGGAAACCTCAGGGCCCTGTGATCATTTGTGCAGTCTGTTCTTTTTGCTGCTCCCCTTATTCTCTTTAGAAGAAGGCATCTGGGCAATGAGAAAACAGCCCACAATTTAGCTACGCTTCTGCTTCTAGGGCTCTGGACCTTATTATTTGATTGATTCAACTCACGAGAGGGGACTCCTTTTGGTCACTGAGAAAAAGGCACTATAAGTAATAGCCCGGGAATTCACTAACATTGGGGGACACTCCAATTGGCTCATGGTATTTCAGTGCTAATGTAAAATTTACCATTTGTCTAAAGTTTAAAGCAGAAATAAAATGGCTCTCAAAGTTCTTACTCCATATTTCAATATCAGAAACACTTCAGTCTTTGGAGTCTTCAAAAGGTTGATGATAGAAATCATTCTGGAGCATTATTTACTGGACAACAAAAAGCTTGGGAAAGGAAAAATGATGATTTTCAAGGACAGCACAGAGAGGTGAAAGAAAGACCAGTGTGCTTCTTCACTTCTGTGATGAAGGGAAGGGAGGGATACTTCTTTCCAATAAAAGATCTATTTCTTCAGAACTTTGGATAAAAGCAATGGGAACAATTAGCAGAGGTGATGGGGAATGTGGTAAGCAGAAATATGCATTTCATTATGTGGTTCAACAGGTACCTATGAATTTGCTGGTTAGGATGACAAAATGTAGCTTGACCTGAAGCATCTTGACTAGTGATTTTTTCCAGAGCCACTTGAAATCAGAAATGCCTGATAAATGGTGATGGATTATTTCTTTCACAGCTAAAGGGGGAAAACTGGAGCCTATGTTGGGAGTTCCATACCCAAGGACTTTCTAGTGGTGGACCTTCACAGAATTCCTAACTGCGTCTGACACAGAAGCTTGCATTTGGTTTCAGTCTCAAAAGGTAGCAACAACCAGCAAAATTCTCATGATACTTTCAGCATTTCTTTAAGTAAATCATTGAAGGTTTGCTATTCTTAATGGTAATTTTATGAATTTTAAAGTCATGACTCATCTTTTCCATTAAATACCTTAATGAAAATTCATTTAAATAGAATTATTTAAAAGCATGAGTGGTAATAATATGCAAAAAGATGTTAACAGCTTAGTTCTATTATAAATTATTTTATGTTTTAGGATATTATTCTTAATTAGCAATTTCTAGACATGACTGGGTGATGAGAACCAAGATCACGAGGCCAGTAGTATTGTACTTGGATAGCATCAGAAGTGATTTCCCATGCTGGTTATATGGCTTGAACTTAAAATTCTTTGGTGTTATTGGAAGGTAAAAATAATGTGCTTTTAACAAAAAGGAAAATTTAAGACCTAACACTACTCAAAGCTCTGCCAGTTTTAACTAATGAATTTTTCTCTTTTGTTTGTTTTGCTTTGTTGTGTTTTTTCGTATTAGGTTAGGTAAGTTCAGATTACCCATTTAGGAAAAAGTTCTAGGATATTTCCTGCCAGGTCCTTACATATTCCTGTGTTTGCATTGCTTCTCTTACCTCCTAATCTCTGTCCATCTTATTAACTCTTGCTTAGTTCCCTCTCAAATCCAAAGCAGTAATATTTTTTAAGGAATATTGTCTAGCTCCCTTAAACACATTAGTTTTTCTAATGTACACTTTACTAGTACAATGTCTTTTTTTTTTTTTTGGTATTGGAGATTGAACCCAGGGTTGTTTAACCCCTGAGCCACATGCTAGCCCTTTTTGAATTTAATTTTATTTCATTTATTTTATTTTATGTTATTTTATTTATTTTGAGACAGGGTCTCACCGAGTTCCTTAGGGCCTTGCTAAGTTGCTGAAGCTGGCTTTGAACTCAATTCTCCTGCCTCAGCCTCCTGAGGCTGGGAGAACTCAATTCTGGCTTTGAACTCAATTCTCCTGCCTCAGCCTCCTCAGCAACTGGGATTACAGGCCTGTGCCACCATGCCAAGCTGCACAATGTCTTCTTACCATCTTTCACTCAGTATAATGTTACATTTGCATGATTTGTTGATATATATATGTCACCACACCAACCGTAAAATAACATCATGTGTTGAAATTGTCTGTTTTTGCTCCTGATCATATCTACATTAAGTAGCACCTTGCCTGATAATAAATATTTGTTGAAAAAAGCTCCTAGATGAATGGATTAAATGAGGCTTTTGTATGTATTTATGTTGCTATTAGTCACATGTACCAATCTCATGCACTGTATATAGCATGTGGTAACATCTCAAAAAATGTTTTTGGATTGGTGGACTTGACTTTCAGTCTCTGCTCTGTTCTTCTGGCATTTGGTTAAATATATTTTTGTTTCTTACCAGCTTTGCTCAAGTTGAATGGACAAATAAAGATAGCAGATATTTTCAGTGTATACTGCAACGAATAAATAAGGGAAGTCTTGTACATCACCTCAGACATCTTTTTTGTGGGGGTGAGAACATTTAAGACTAAGCTTGTAGCAATTTTTTAAGTGTACAAAAAATCATTAACTCTAGTCACCATGCTGTGGAATAGATCTCCAGAATATATCGATCCTGGCTGAAACCTTACCATCTGAACAGTATCTCTCCATCCCCACCTCTGTCCCAGCCCATGGTAATCACCATACTCCTTGCTTCTGTGTTCAACTCTTTCAGATTCCACATGTAAGTAAGATTATGTTATATTTGGTTTTCTGCACTTCACTTTAGTATAATTTTGCACATATTCATTCATGTTGTCACATATGGATCTTTCTTAAGTTTTTTTTTCCTAGTAGTTTAAAGCTTCAGGTCAGTCTTTGATCCACCATGAACTGATTTTCTATACAATGTGAGATAAGGGTCCAGTTTTATTCCTCTGCATGTTGATACACAGTTTTCCCAGCATCATTCATGAAAGAATCTGGTCTTTTCTCAGTTCGTGTTCTTGGCACTGCCTGTGAAAATGAACTAACCATAAATGAATGAATTTATTTCTGGACTTTAAATCCTTTTCCATAGGGAGATATGTCTATTTTAATGTCAGTGTCATGTTCTATTTATTATGAGAGCTTTGTAGGATATTTTGAAATCACCTAGTGTGACTCGGAGTCTTCTGTAGTTCTCTATGAACTTTGGCATGATTTCCTTTCTTTGAAAAGAAATGCTTTTCAAATTATGATTGTGATTTCATTGAATCTATAGTTGTGTTGAGTATGTGGTCATTTTAATAATATTGATTCTTCTAATCCATGACATCAGAATATCTTTCCATTTATTTCTGACTTCTCAATTTTTCTACTTGCTTTCATTAAAATATTATAGTTTTTTTGTTTCTTTTCTTTTTCTTTATTTTCTATTTATTTACATTTTCCATGTTGGGGATCTTTCATCTCTTTGTTATATATACTCCTAAGTATTTCATCCATTTGTGATATTATAATAGCAATTTTCTGGATTTCTTTTTGGAATATTTCATTGTTAGAATATGGAAATGCTGTTTATTGTTTGTGTGTTGATTTTATATCCTGCAATTGTACTTAGTTAAGAAATATTCCCTCTGTTTAAATTTGCAGAAGAATTTGAGAAGATTTGGAGTTAATTCCTTAAATATTTGGTAGAACTGATTTGTGAAGCCTTTCTATTCTTACCTGTTCTTTCTTGGGAGGTTTCTTATTCCTGATTCAATTTATTTACTCATTTCTGGTCTGTTCAGATTTTCAGTTTCTTCACAAATAGGTTTTTTAAGTTGTTTATTTCTAAAGAGTTATGTTTCTGGGCTGGGATTGTGGTGCAGTGGTAGTGTGCTCGCCTAGCATGCGGGAAGCACTGGGTTCGATCCTCAGCACCACATAAAAATAAAATAAAGATATTGTGTCCACCTACAACTAAAAAATAAATATTAAAAAAAAGAGTTATGTTTCTTCCACATTATCAAATTTGTTGACATATTCATTCATAGTTTTATCATAACTTTTATTTTATAGTGTCAATTACAGTGTATTCTCTTACTTTTATAATTTTATTTTAATCATGTCTATCTTTTCCTTAATCTCACTAAAGTTTTATCAATTTTATTTATCTTTTGAAAAAGTGGTCTATAGGCAGTATTGAAATTTGGAGCCTTGATCTGGCTTTGAGCCTGGGTCTATGGAGGAAAGACTGACTAATGCTGAGGTTTGCCCTGCCACTATGGTGGGACTAGAGGCTGGGTCCGTGGACAAGAGCACACCCTTAGCATCTGCTGTTTAAGATTAATCCCTGGATCTGCTGGAACATGGGGTTGCAGAGACTGACCTGAAGACTAGGACTATTGGTTCTGGTCTGGAAGCTGTGGGTAAGAAGGCCACCAGTTACAAGGTTTCACTGGGGCAGGCCTACTTCTCATATCTATAGCAAATAAGACTTTCACCTCACTTTCCTTTTTTGTAGAGAATCTCTCTTTTTGAGCTTACTGCCCTGGCTTGAGGAAGGGTTACATGGCTAATATGAAATTTTCCTGTCTTCTTCTCTACATCTTTGCTTATTAGTGTGCATACACAAATTCTGTAATTTGTCACCTGGATTCCTTAGCTCTTGTGAAGTAATTTTTGCATGGAGAATTGTTTACATTACATTTTTAATTGTTTGATATAATTGTTTATATTCATCAATATAAGTATTAACAAAAACGTCTAAGTTTGAGAAGGCCATCCAACATACTGATACTTCAAAGTAAGTATATAATTCAGATTTATTGCTGACTGAAATTGCAAGACCATGTTTTTGGTTTTATTTACCTCTAATTTTTTCTTCCATAATTTCATGTTTTCTACCATATGCATGAATTACTTTAATAAATAAAAAACACAACATAAAAAATGCTTCTGAATTTGACCTTATGAAGCTTGTAAGATGAATGTTGTTTTTTCATCTCAGTTTTCATTCTCATTCTCTTCACACCCACTATAAAACAAGGAAGTTTGATTAAGGAAAGTGTGTTACATCTGGACTCCAGCAACTTTTAGAACTATTCAAGTTAAAATAAATGAATAGATGCAAAATAAATGTTGCACTTAAAAATTCACGTTTTGATCTGAAGTCAACAGTTTCTGCTTTTACATGCAGTTTGGTATAAGAACTGAAGTTTTTCTAGATTTGATTCTCTTACACATAAAATTTTTGGTTTAATATTCATTCATCTTAGCACTAAAATATAATCAAATAAACATCATTCATTTTCACCATAAACTTTAAATAATACAAAGATATTCATAAGATATATTTCATAGCTGTACAGAAAATGCCTGACAGTTTTGCAAGTACAATATAATGTTGAATATAAATTATATTACTGTGTATGTTGTACTTGAAATATTCATAATATTCATTTTGTAAATATAATATGCAGTACAAGAAAATGACAATATTGTAATTGAACTTCTATGAAAAATCTTGCCTCTGAAAATTTTAGATGAAATCAATCTTGTCTGAAATTTACTGGGGGTTAGGAAGACTAATTTGCTCATCTTCTTTCTTATTCTGGGAAGTGTATTATGTAAGAGATTACTGTCATTTCTTGATTTCACTTTAATCAATAACTTGGGTTAAAAGTATAGCACAATTACAAACAAATATCCTTTACCCTTTACAAACCTCAATATGCTATGAATAAACTCATACAAATAGTATTCTGTAATGTACCTCTATTAGATTGCTATAAATTGAAATTGAATTTTAAATAGATTGTTGTATATTGTATGAAATACTATAATATGTATCTAAAAGTTATATAACTTATAATTTTGAAGAATATATCATGGCTACATAAATATCTCTGATCATTAGTGATACCATAAAATAATGAAAATATAATCATAATGTTGCCTTTAAGTGAGTAATAGACTAAAATGAAACTTTGTACAAAAATAAAATTATTTAAGAGAAAAATGGTTCAAGTGTGTTGGGCCATTAAAATGGAGCCAAATTAAATAAGATTTTCAATATCTTCCTTTGCTGTTAATAACCACTTTCCCTGAAAAAAGCATGGTTTCTGGGTGATAAGTATGTATAAACTATACATATCTGATTGATAATGTTAATTTTTCTTGGCTTAGTAACCTACACAATACTAGTAATACAAATGCCTTAAATTTCTTTGCTGTTTTGCAGAAGAAAATCTTTTGTTAAAAAATTGAAAACAAGGCAGATTTTTAAAAATTAAAACCAGCCAATATCATTAAAATATCTTAGTAGGATTCCAACATTATCAAGATTATGGATAATCCAGCATTTCATACTTTTTCTAATGCTTTGCAAGTAAAATGTCAAAATCAAATGATCAAAATCGTTCCAGTTCTAAACCCTGAAACTATCTTTCCAAAGTTAATGGATATGTTGAGAACATTTATTTAATTGGGAGGAATATAGCAGGCAGGAATCAGAAAAAAAGAGAAATAGTTCATCTTGCCTAGATTTTTGAAGAAGTGATATGACTCTTCTCTACTCTTGATTACATAACACATATAAGAAAGAAGTATCACAGTGGCCCATTACTCTACCAAGTCACAAAGAGTTCAAAGCAAGAAGTTATGAAATAATAAGACCATAATTTACAATGGTCTTATAAATCAGTTAATACATTCATTAAGCTCAATGCCTAGCCCAATAAATTCATTTTAATGAATTAAAGTAAAATATAAGACAATTAGGGTATGTAATAGTAAATAAAACCAGAGTCTAGATTTTTGAAAACAGTCTAAATAGCAAAATACCATGATCTATGGTCTCATTTCTCTTATGATCCTGTTTGCATGTAGAAACAAAAATTAGCTTACTAAAATTTACAGTATCACATGATATTAACAGGCAAGAATCAAGCTTGTATATTAACAGCTGTAGCTCAAGAAAAACATACAAAATGGATGGTGGGTGATCTCAACAGTCCATATACTCAATACAAAGACATCATTATCTTTTTAAACTTTATTAAAATTCAGTTTACCATTCTAGAATTGTCTTGTCATCAGTAAGGGAGAGGATCCTTAGGTAATAACTCAGTTAAGGAACTCAAGGTGTAATACTCAGTGAATAGAAACACATGGATCCTGCAAATAAATTTACCAAATTTTATAAATACTATTCAAATAATGTAATGAGAACTCATATGCAAAAGGGCCAGCTTTCTAGTAAAATGTCAGTGTTTAACATTTAATCAAGAATTTAGTACTTGTTTTTCTAATTGGTAACACATGGAATGTATGTGAGTTGATTTTTTTCATCATTTATCTTCATCCATTTCCACTGAGAACCTTAAATAGCCAAATACCATGATCTAGGGTGTTATCTCTTATTATCCTCTTTGAAAGTAAATGAAATAAAAATTAGCTTACTAAAATTTACGGTATCATGGAATGGTAAAACAAGCAAGAAACAAGCTCATTAGTTGAAGCAACTATTTTTACAGATGAGAAAATACAGTCTCTACCCAAAATGAATAATGCTAACAGTGTTTATGAGAGTAAATTGGTTTACCTGTAATGAATTTGTTTTTATTTAGCTATCAAATGGAATATAAATTACTTGCTAATGTAATGAAGTTGCAAGATAAAACTAAAAACACACACATCTTTCTGCCCATTATTACATTATTAATCTGTTAAACATCTAACTGAATGATTTTTTATTCAAAGTAGAAATCAGTGTGACTTGCAGAAGCTCCATTTCTTGTATATATTATATGGTTTTAGCTATATATTTAAATAAATATAAATAGATATATAATTTATTATATGTTTAAAATACCCCCATAATGTGGGAGGGGACATGGAAAGAATGGAGGAACTTTGGTCAAAGGGGAGGGAGGGGGAAGGGGGCATGGGAGCAGTAAAGATGGTGGAATGAGATAGACATCATAGCCCTAGCTTCATGTATGACTGCATATATGATGTGATTCTACATCACGTACAACCAGAGAAATGAAAAGTTGTGCTTCATCTGTGTACAATGAATCAAAATGCATTCTGCTACTATGTACACCTAAGTAGAATAAATAAATTTATAAAAAAGTAAATAAAATACCCCTAAAACCATACAATATGTAAGCATTAGGTCCTTCTAAGCAAATAACACTAAAATACTTGGTCATATTTGCTATCTAATGAGCATAACTAAGTGCAAAAAAATTTCAGAAATAATCTGCTTATTTAGTCATTTATGGAGCTCTTTTATTTAAGAGTGTTTTGGAAGAAAGAATTATTTTATTAGAGGAGGTTAAAAAATTATTTGATTTTTAGGAAAAATTAATAAATGAATATTGGCTAGTGTTGGAGGAATTTTGTAATTAATCTTGTAATTTCAACTTGTAGATATTATTCCATGTTAATAAGACCATCTTTGATAAGCTTAAGAACTTCTTCACAATTTCATAAAATCTATGTGCTAAGTGTTCTCTTGAGCATTATGATTACAAAAGTACACAAAAAGGTAGGGACTCTAAACTGAAAGAGTCTATATCATAATGCAACAGAAAAACATTAGTTAATAACTTAATAATAAGTGGCTATAAGTTGCATATATACACAAATACATGTACACATTTGGAAATGATGATAACAAGCAATATCTGCATTTATGAAATGGTACAACTGGTAGAAATTGGCTTCATTTATGGGAGCAGGAAAGCATATCTGAGTGCAGATTTTTAAAAATTTTATCAGCAAAGAAAGGGAAATGTGGCAGCTTCTAAACAAAGACTTACCAGTGCACACTTGGAAGTTGTGAGGAAAGTTTGTGCCTTGAAGAATATATGAAAATATTCTGTGAAATATTGAACCAACTAAAAATAACAGCTAAAATTAAAGGAAAATAACTTTTACATTTCTAAATATAGAAGGTATTATTGATCAAATAAATTTGTGTTTTTATTACCTCAATTTTGCCACATCTCCCTTTGCCATTTTGTTTTGTTACCATCTATTGCCACATGTCAAGTTCAGATTCCAGATATCCCAGTGTGAACTTAGGGAAGTGGACCCTTGTTGCTCTAATAAAGATGCACACATTGTCTGATAAATCAGATTCTTTCTTTACAGCAAGGTTCTAGCAGAAGTTTTGTTTCTTAGAAATAGAACATACAAAACCCCAAAAGATCTGCAAATAATGTATAGGTACATTTTCCGTCTTTTATTCCTTTTACTCACAAAACATTATTTTTTGGCAGATATGGTATTCAGAAGAAAAAAATGAGGACTAGATCTATATTGTGCTTATTGGATCATAAATGTATGTTTTCCTTTGCTTATTCTGCAAACCATGAGTATCCAGAGGGGAAAATATCTTTACTAATCTCTGTTCTCCAGAACTTAGAATAGCAGTCTTCAGAAACACATACTGAATGAGTATGAGCTTGTTACAGTTTGTGCCCATGCTGTGTTCATAAACATTGGGTGTAGCTAACAGCTGGCAAGTGGCAAGGAAACTGTATGTACCTCAGAGGGATGGATACGGCAATCAACAAGTGTTCTCATTATAGGAAGGGATGATTTGGAAATATCCCTTTAATATCCTGTGTCCATTTTTACCCCTCCAGGAACAAAAATTTCATACTTGGTAAAAAGAAAATTGTTCTATGTTTGGACAACTAAGTGCTGATATTGATCTAAATTCTGTGTTTATG
>PVHX01015916.1:0-45031 GCA_004024805.1 Geosciurus inauris
TTTGCTGCACCTTTTAAGAAGAGGTCCATACTCTCTTGCGTGGGATCTGCACTTGGGAGGATGTGGTATCAGGGATGCTCTGTCAGTGTTGTTTGTCATCATGAGAAGAGAGGCTGTTTAACATTTTTATTCAACATAGTCCTTGAAACTTTAGCCAGAGCAATTAGGAAAAAGAAGGATATTAAAGGCATACAAACACAAAAAGGTCAAATTATCTCTCTTTGCAGATGACATAATCCTATATTTGCAGGACCCAAAAACTCCACCAGGAGACTTCTAGAGCTGATAAACAAATTTAGTAAAGTAGCAGGATTCCAGATCAACAATATGAATCAATTTCTTTCCTATATTTCAACAATGAATCTGCTAAAAAAGAATTTAAGAAAACTATCATTCACAATAATCCCAAAAAACCAAAACCCCTGGGAATTAGTATAATGAAGGATGTGAAGGACTTCTACAATGAAAACTATAAAACACTGAAGAAAAAAAAATTGAAGACCTTAGAAGATGGAAAGACCTCCCAGGTTCTCAGAGAGGCAGAATTAATATTGTCAAAATGGCCATACAATATACAACATATAGATTCGAAATACAAAAAGCAATATATAGATGCAATGTAACTACCATCAAAATACCAAAGACATTCTTCATGGAACTAGAAAAAGCACTACTAAAATTCATTTCAAAAAGTAAGAGACCCAGAAGAGCCAAAGCAATCCTGAGCAAAAAGAGTGTTGCTGGAGGCATCACGATACCTGATGTCAAATTTATACTACAGAGCCACAGTAGCAAAACAGGATAGTACTGGCACCAAAACAGGCATGAAGAACAATGGAATAAAATAGATGTCACAGAGACAAACCCATGTAAGTACAGTTATCTGATACTAGACAAAGTTGTCAAAATATACATTGGAGAAATGACAGTCTTTTAACAATTGTTACTGGGAAAACTGGAAATCCATATGTAGAATAATGAAATTAGATCCCTATCTCTCACCCTGCATAAAACTCGAAGTGCATTAAAGACCTAAAATTTAGACCATAACCTCTACAACTGCAAGAATAAAATGTAGGCGCAGCACTTCAGCATATTGCCACAAGAACCAACTTTCTTAACAAGACCCCTAAAGCACAAGAAATAAAACTAAAAGTCAATAGGTGGGATGCAATCAAACTAAAAAGCATCTGCACAGCAAAGAAAACAAGAGTTGGAGAGAGACCGGAATGGGAGATCTATGCCGCTTGTTTCTCAGAGAGGGAATTAATACGTAGAGTGTATAAAAAACTCGAAAAAATCTTAACAGCAAAAAAATAAATAATAATAACCCAGTCAATATTAATAAATGGGCAAAAGAACTAAGCAGACACTTCTCAAAAGAAGAAAGACAAACGATCAACATATTTATGAACAAAATGTTCAGCATCTCCAGCAATTGGGGAAATGCAAATCAAAATCACATTGATATTTCATCTCACTCCAGTCAGAATGGCAATTATCAAGAATACAAATAATAATATATGTTGGTGAGGATATGGGGGAAAAGATATACTCTCATATTGTTGATGGGACTGCAAATTATGCAACCACTCTGGAAAGCAGTATGGAGATTCCTCAAAAAACTAGGAATAGGACAACAAAATGACTCAGCTATCCTACTCTTGGTTTATTTCCAAAAGATTTAAAATCTGCATACTCTAGGGATGCTTTCACATCAATGTTTATTGCAGTACAATTCACAATAGCTAAACTATGGAACCAACCTAGGTGCCCTTCAACAGATATATGGATAGAGAAAATGGGGTGTATTTATGTAATGGAGTGTTACTCTGCTACAAAAATAAATGAATGAAATTATGTCAAAGGATTTAGTAAAGTAGAAAAGGTATGTAACTTGTGAACCAGTAATACTAAAACTACTGATATAAATCCTAAAGAAATTCTTATACATAGCCAGGCATGGGGGTACATGCTTGTAATCCCAGCTACTTGGGAGGGTGAAGCAAGAGAATTGCAAGTTGTAGGGCAACTTGATACTCTGTCTCAAAGTAAAAAATAAATACGGCTGGCAATGTAACTCTGTGTTAAGAGTGCTTGCTTGCTTGGCCCTAGGTTCATTCCCCAGTAACACATGCAAACACACACACACACACACACACACACATCAAAAAGGAAGGAAGGAAGAAAGGAAGAAAGGAAGCAAAGAAAGAAGGAAGGAAGGAAGGAAGGAGGAAAATTTTTACACACGTAAATATAAAAGAAGACATGTACGAGAACATTAATTGCAGAATAGTTCATAGGAATTAAAGTTTTAAAACAACATATCTGTGATGGCCAAATAGGGTTCCAGTTGCTACCCTCTGAATCCATCACTTTTGACTAAGGTCAAACTTCACAAGGCTGTCCTCAGATAGTAATTAAAGAAACTAAGGCAGGTCTATTCCTGTGAAACGTAAGACTTTTCTACAGGTGACTCTAACTCAAGAACTTTCTATAAATCCTGCTGAAACTTTTTTAGAGTTGCAATGTAGTCTGGCTTTCCTTTTTTCTCTTTCTCATCCATAAGACTTTGATCTGCCTCCCGGTCTGATGGTTCCTCTAAGGCTTTCTATGAATTTTCCCTCATGAGCAACTTCCCCCAATAATTCTATTGTTTCTGATCCCATCTGGGGATCTGCTTTTTGGAAATCTTGTGTTTTCAGGAGCAGTCTAACAAAACGTGGTAGGATGAGAAGCTGGGATAGGCACTCACTGCCTGGTGGGTAAAGAGGATGCTATCTGAATTGTAATGTGGGACACAGATCTGCCTGGCTCTTGGTCATGGTCCAACGTGACATATTTCACTGACAGTAACCTAGACAAGCTTACTGGAGGGATATACCTTTGCAGATGTAATGATCAGAAATTTGAGAGGTTTTGATGGTGATGGAGATGCTTACAAAGACAGCAGAGCTTATTACTTACTATTCCATTGTACTGATATCCTACAGAGAGTTAATGAGAAACTAAAATCCAGTAGCTACAAGTTAGAGTTTAATTGTGAGGGCCAGAGTACCTCACCAATAAGTAACCAAGAGGTTTATATGTCATAGACTCTCTGGTACAGTTGAGGAGCAAACAGTTGGTAGTGTGAGTTGTGTAGCTCCAGAGATGTTTGAATGCTCAGCTACTTCAGAACTTTTACCCCAACAGACCATGTTTAGGTAAACCTGGGACCCTGTGCTGTTGGATAGATAGATGGTTCTAAAGATGCTGGCTCTGTAGACTCTTCTGAACCCCACAGCACACATCTCTCATAAGAGCTAGCACTTGTCCCGTGCTGTAAGACACTATAAATGTCTCTTCCTCCGGAGGTAACACTGCTCACCCTGAGGACTTGCCCCTACCTCCTTTCCTGGCTGCTTGGCCAATAACTGGAAAGACCTGGCTACAGAAGTGTTGAGTTTTAAAAGGAAGCAAAAACAAATTATAAACAAAAGGAGCTACATGAATCAGCTAGATTGTATTGGAAAAACCATTGGCGTACTGCTGGATTTTGAGGGTACATAATCAAAGGGGCCAAAATGTAGGAAGGCAGAAGCAAGAATTTATTGATGTGATGTTAGTTTCTCAAGACACAGGATTTATCATCCTAGCAAGGCCTCAGAGTATGCGGCAAAGTCACTGCTGGCGGGCTTTTAGAGATCTGAAAGAGGTGATGGTAAATGCTGAACAAACTAGAACTGTCCAAAATTCTCTGGAAACCGTAGAGGAAGGAATGTAGACGCTTCAGATCATAGGCAAATGGGACATGCTACATGAGGTCAGAAAAAGCAACAGAACCTTGTGTTTCACAAGGGCCCAGAGGCAATACCATTCAGCAAGACCACCAAGAATGCACTAATGAGAAGGACATCAGCCAATGTCACACACACACATGAAAGTAGTAGCTCTTATTTACAGGCCACTGCTGTTGGTAGCTGGTCACAGAACTGAGTCAATTAACATCCTGGGGTTGGTGGGGTCTGAAGTAATAAAAGCCAGTTGGCAACATTTAACTGATAGGAGCCAATTAACTGAAATTACCATATGACCAGCAAGGTCATAGAAGTAGCCCAAGAGGTCTTGCCTGGAAGGAAGTTGCAGAGATGGTAGATAGAGCATGTCATTCCCAGAAGCATGCTCTGTTTGCCCCGCAGTGGGACAACCAATAAAAGTGCTATTTGCTGTATACAAAAATAATAACAACAAGAAATTCTGAAATTATGATTAAAGTTCCACTCCCAGTGGGCCCACTACAATTATTTCCCTGGTCTTGAGAATAAATAATTTTAATTGTTATACTTGGCTCTGGAGTTATAGTCTTCTCCTTCCTCCTCAAATCTGTCCTTGGTATGTAGTAAGATCCGTTATAGCGGAGAAGTCAAAGCATAAATCTCTGAAACTACTCTTCATTCAGTTGAAAAAAGTATGTCAAAAACAATATGATCAACTTATGTACATGTACAAATACGTCACAATGAATCCTACTGTATGTATAATTATAATGCACCAATAAAAAACAATGTAAAAAACAATATGAGATTTGAACAAAATAGCAGAGATGAATGTCTCCATCAAAAACCTAAAAGATTCCGGCAGGTGATCCCTCTCCTGCTTCTGTTAGTTTTCTCAGTTTGTCTTCAGAAGAAATTGGGTAGGTCCTGGAGAACTGCTGAAGACTATTGTTGTTTAACCAAGGAAAAGTCCCAGCAGAATTGTGAAGCTTGGGTGGCCAGGTGGGTATTGCCATAGAACAGATTAAGACTTTAGGTGCATGGTATGCAGTCTAATGCAGTGAACACATTCTTTCCTATCTGAATCAGTAGAAGGGATCAGAAAGTGCATTCATGTGGAACAGACAGCAATATTCACTTACAGTTTTCCTTCAGGGCTTTGTGAACTCTTCTGCTCTCTGTCATAATATGGTCTTAAGTGATGTGAGCGACTCAGACATACTGCAGAACATCACGCAACTCCATTACATTCATGGCTTCATGCTAATTGGGCAAGATAGCTTTAGTCAGCTTTTTTTTGCTGCTGTGACCAAAAGACCTAACAAGAACAACTTTAGAGCAAGAAATTTTATTTGGTGTGCAAGGTTTCAGAGGTCTCAGTTCATAGACAGCTGGCTCCATTGCTCTGGGCCCAAGATAAGGCAGCTCATCATGGCAGAAGAGTGTGGTGGAGGAAAGCAGCTCAGGACATGGAACCAGGAAACAGAGAGAACCCCCCGCCACAGACAAAATATATATTCCAAAGCCATGCCCCCAATGATCCTACCTATCTACAGTTAATACCCAGTTAATGCCTATTAGGAGATTAATGCATTGATTAGGTTAAGACTCTCACAACCCAATCATTTCACCTCTAAGCTTTCTTGCACTGTTTCATACATGAGCTTTTGAAGGACACCTGATATCGAAACCATAACAAGCAAGAGGTGACTAACAATGCTGGAAAGTGTGGAAAGACACACACATTGCAGAAGGTGGAAGATCAACCTTCTGCAGGTTTAGGTACCTGCTAACCTGCAGCTCAGTGAAGAACTCAGGAGCCTGTGGTCAGGGTTATGTCTATACAAAATAAAAACCAAATTGCTATACTTTGCCTCTTCTATCACACAGAAGGTAGCACTGTGCTTGGTTGGTTTCAGTTGGTTCTGTGCTCACTGTGATCTGAAATTCATTACCAGGATTCCCAGCTGTGTAACTGGTGGCTGGTGAGGTAATTAACTGAGCTAGGAGAGGTGGAAGACAACAGTTTGTTTGAGGGGAGAGGGAGATTTCAGGCTAGAATGTGTGCTATTTCTGTGTATGGGATGGGGTAACTGACCTTATCTATGTATGAAAGAAAGTTGGCAGAGGTAGGAACTGAAAGAACATTGTTCTAGCATAACACTGCTTACTGAGAATGTGTGGCAATTTTTATAGACATTACTATAAACATTGTTTATTTACCTTGTATTCTCACCAATCTCCATTGAATAACATTTTATACTGACATTTTAAAGCTTTTGTTATTCATTGAAGAGTACATAATGTTCACTCATAAATATCAGATAAGTTTGCAAAAACATCCTATAGTAAGCAGCAAATGTTTTCTATAACTTAGAGGAAAAGAGCAACCACAAAAGGTTATGGCTATGTTGAAATACAGATGTAACTAAACAGCAGAGATCAAAAACCCTGCCTATCATTTTATATCATGAATGTTGTTTATTTCTATAGAAGATCAAAGCTATTTGGTTCTATAGAAGGGGGAAGGAAACTAGGGAAAACAGTTGTAGAAAACTTTTCACAATGAATTCCTGAGTGCATTTTGGACTTTGAGCCATGGGTATATATCACATATTTAAAGTAAATAAAAATTTTAAAACACATAGGAATGAAAAGAAGTCACATTTGCAAAAATCCTCCTAATTTTAACAAGCATCAGAATAAAATTTAGCATGAAATGAATAGGAGCTTTATGAGAAAAGTTACAAAATATACTTTAAAATACAACTGAAGGAATTGTGTACCTGGATGAACTAGCTAATATAATAAAAGATAAATTCTTTCTAAATCAATATAAGATTTTAATAAAATTCCAACCAAATTCTAAAGTGCTTTTAAAGTGTTAAACATAACATATAGGAACATAATTGCCTAAAAGTGACTAACACAGTTTACAATGAGTTTGATGAAGAGATCTAGTGTTATCAAAAATGTAGTATAGTAAATGTAGGATGACATACTATTGGAATTTATTTTAATTTACTTAACAAAACCATGTGTAATTTTATTATGTTATAAACACCATTCTAAGTTCTTTAAAAACACTAATTTACTTAATTCTTAAACAATTTTATGAGAGAGATGCTATTCATGTGTGGAGAAATGAAAGCCAGAGATGCTTGCCAAGGTCACACAGCCAATATTTGGGGAACTCTGGATTCAAACACACCCTAGATCATATTCTGAGTTGGTTATCTTTTCTAGAGAGAGTTTATGAAGGAGGTTCCGTGTACTGACACATACTTTTAGAACAAAGGTTTTCAGTTTAATTTATTTTGTGCCTTACCTGTGTTCTAAAAGTACGTGATAGCAGATGGAACATTTCTCATATAGAGAAGATAACCAACTCAGAATAGCAAAGGTCTCTTTGCTAAAATGTTTCTGGTAATGGAGAATCTTATGGGTTCCTACTAGGTAGATTTCTTATCAAACTTAGGAAATGAACTAGAAAACTTATTTCTTATTTAATGAAGTTATTAGCAAAATCTCTTTAGTCATTTTTGTGTGACCCTAGGTGACTAAAATCAATTGAAAAACAGGTTGAATAAAAAAGATTTCTTGTAGGTAGAGAGAAAGTGGGGGATAACTATTTCACAGAGCTCTAATTCTTTCTTTATTAAGAATGTTTGCCCATGAGAAGAAAGAGGAGCCAGAGATAGCAAGACCAGGTGTTTCCTCAAGTCAAGCTATTAGTAGTAGGAATAATGCATCCTGCATCCCAGCTATCTTCACAAGAATATCTAGGAGCTAATTAAATTTGAGTGCTGCCCTCACTTTTACTCCATAGGCAATTGTTCAGTATCTCCTGTTATTTTGGCTCCAAAAATAGGATTTTTGTTGATGGTAGTTGCTATTATTTTTAAGATCATCTGGCCAATAAAGACATGAGACAGTCATTCAAATTGGAACTGCTCCCAGAATAACTCACCTTTTGTCAATTTTCACACTTTTACTGCTCCTTGCATTTCACTAAAAGAGAGAAGGTATATTTAAGATATGTACAAAAAAATATACACATGGATTCACAGGGAAACTTAAACAGAGAGGATATGCTATGTTATGATTCATGATTTTATTGTCTCATATTTTAGAGCTGTCCTGAGTCCTTTTACATCCCAATCACCTATCTTTACATCTTCCTATCTCTATTTCTATCCCTTTTCTATGTAGAGAATGGCATGTGGTAAGACTGCACCAAGTCTGTGCATGGGACTGAGGAGACCAGAGTGAATGCAGCTGAGACAGGGGTCCAAGGATATTTGTTGCAAAGTTAGAAGGATCCTATCCAATTTTAGACATTGTCTTAGATTGCAAAAATGGGCTTGTAGACGATGACCCAGTTTACTAAGGAGATGCAGCATGATATACTGGAACAAGTATGAGAGAGATTAAGAGATATGTCACCCTGTTCTGCCACTGACTAGTATGATGCAGTATACGCTATTTTTAAAACTACTTTTTTAAAGCTCTGTCCATTATGATTACTCAAGTTTCATCAAGCGTGGATGACCCATGTCCCAGTTTGTAGTAAAAAAACAAAACAAAACAAAAAAAACCACTTGTGGGATGCATTTCCAACAAGTTTCTAGTTCCTTTTCTTTTCCTTTCCCTTTAGGCCTTTCATAGCTGTAAAGAGTCTTCACTCAGTTGCTTTTTGTTCCAATATGTAACTCAAACAACTGAAAATACACTTAAAACACTCAAAGAGTGAACCTTGGTCCAGTGCACCTTTTTTATCTGTTAATCTTAGAAGGTTTTGATCTCCTCAATGTCAGTTCCAGCTTTGGTTTCACTTTAAAGGAAAGCATTAGGGTGCTTTTGGCTCATGTTCTGTTGGTTCATATACCTTCATGAACACTGTGAACAATTGCAGGGTCTGTACATATTTCTTCTTTTCCTTAATCCCAGCCATCTCAATCCAGACTTACCTGAAGTACCAAGCATATTCCAGTTTGAAAATATGCAGTGATCTAGAGTCTACCTACTATTAACTCTGTTGGGGTTTTTTTTTGTTTTGTTTTTTTGTTTTTTTGTTTGTTTTGGTTTTTTCGAAGAGGAGCCTTCTAAACAAGACTATTTCCTATCATTATCTGGTAGCTAATCACAAAGGAAATAGATGGTGAATCTCTGAAGTCCTTGGAGAGGAAGGCTTCCTCTTATATTTCTTTCATACCCTTTGAAGTGTAGGACTGAACCCAGAGTAAGTCATGGGCCTGGTGCCAGATCAATGCGTGAGTGGGAAGCTCAAAATTATGCTTTCAAGACTTTTACACAGCATTGACTCTCTTTAAAGTCAGCCTTGATGTTCAATAGCTTCTTTTAACTCTTGTAAACCTACCTCAGGTTTGATGAGGAATGGAACTAAACCTCATAGTTCTTTTGCTGTGCCCCAAGGGAAGGTACCATCCTTGGCTGCCTTGACTCATGAAGAGCTGGTTGCCTTCTCTAAGTATATTTGTTTTACATTTCATTCTGGAAGAGTCCTAATTCTAGGAGGCTTGACAATGATCACCAAATGCTTTACATATGTTTTCCCATAGGACTGAGAGGGACTTAAATGTAGGGACAACCCCATCTATCTAAGAGTATAATATGGAAAGTACGCATATTATTGTGGTCTCCATTTTTATGGTTATAAAAATTAGTTTTAGTTCACTTGTTCAATATCTAAATGAAGCAAAAGTGAGCCAGGAAAAAAAAAAGTAAAACATGCAAAAGTCAAACAGTGGCTCTTAGAAGACTTGCCCTCTGTTGTCTCTCAGCTTGACCTGAAAAGGAATCAATATTAAAGACCCAAACAGAGTATATCTGCAAGAGGAGGTCAGTTCCAGCCTTCTGGGCTTTGTCTGCATTGAAATGCCTGGACCTGTTCTGGTAGAGTCCAAGCAATTATTTAAAGAACTGACTCAGTAGTCAAAGGAGTTGAAGTGAGTGGCTGTCAATACATAGTGCCATCATTTTGATTTCCTTTTAGCATGCAGAATAAGTTTTCTTTTTTTTTTTTTTAGTGCTGTAACTTGAACCCAGGGATACTTTACCACTGAAATATAGCCCCCACCCCTTTTTATCTTTACTATTTTTTTTGCTAAAATGCAGAATAAGTTTTCTTTTTTTTTTTTAGTGCTGTAACTTGAACCCAGGGATACTTTACCACTGAAATATAGCCCCCACCCCTTTTTTATCTTTACTATTTTTTTATTTGAGACAGGTCTTGCTAAATGGCTGAGGATGGCCTTGAACTTGTGATTCTCCTGACTCAGTCTCCCCAGTCCCTGGGATTACAAGTGTGTGTCACCAGGCCTGGCTCTGAATAGATTTTAAAAACTAAAGATTATTCAATGAAGCATAATCATAACTTAAGAATCAAGTTTCTGGAATTATTAATCCTAAATACTTGATGGGAAATATAGGGTATATAAGAACTTGGCCTTTGGGGACCTTATGCCTCAGAGGGTAGAAACTGTGGCTTGCTTATAACCAACAAAATATAGCAAGTAAATCACAAAGCCAAACCAATAGGAATGAAAAGAAAGGAGCTGATCCAAGCAATTTTAGAAAAAGTATTTTGATTGGATACTGTAAAGCTAAAAGAATTATATATAAACAATATACTAGAGTAACTAATTTTGTTCCTCACAAGGGTATGAGTTAAGAATTCTGAAACTATCATATAAATTATTTTGTACTATAATTTATAAATAAGTATAGACATTGGAGAAAAAAGGAGCCTGGTTTCTCACTGCTGGAGAAATAAGTTACAAATGAGGAAAGGAGTAAAGTAGAATGAACCCTGTAGAGATACACTGAGTGTCAGAGGCATCAAAATCTATGTGTTCAGATAAATAAGTAAAAGAACAAGACTTAGTATATTATATTTATCTATAGAGAGTGGCCAGAATAATGGCACTCTAGTCTCAATAAGTACATCTAACACTCAAATCTAAATGGCCAGAAGCCAACTTAAGAAAGCATCCAATGACCAAATTGGAATGAGAGTGAGCAATGAAATAATGATAATAGTGGATTATAATCTAAAGAAAAAATAAACATCCATGTGTTTGTAAGGAAATGGCTCAGAAATGACAACTGAATGTTACTGAAGAATTTCAATCAATAAATGTAGAAGAATGAAATAGAAAATCGCTAGAACATCATAGTAAGAATTGCTATAGGTAGGTTGCTCATGGATGCTAAGTTCATTAGCTAATGTTTAATCAAAACAGGATATTTGCATAATCTCAAAGCATCGTCTCTAAGATTTTGAATAACTAAATGGGAAAAAGTAGCAAGTGTTCATGCTAGCTGCGTGATCAAGACTAATGTTACCAGTAAGTAGTACATGACCACCTCGTGACCACAGGTACTGTACACTGAGAAGGGCACATCGCCTTTGTAGTGGCCATCCCAAGTCTGCATAATCTGACCTTGTCTAAAGCAACACCAGACAAACCCAAGTAAAGATATTCTTCAAAATAAGTGGTCAATACTCTTTGAAGGTGTCAAGGTCATGCAACCTAAGAGAAGACAAAGGCAAAGTTGCAGATTGAAGCAGATCTTGGAAACATGGCCGTCAAACGTAATGATGTGAATGTGTTCTGAGAAGTATGTCACTAGGAGATTATGTCACTGTGTCAACAATGCAGAGTGTACTTACACAATCCTGTGTGGTGCAGCCTGCCACACACCTATCTGTGTGGTATAACATCCATTTCCAAACAGGGTGGTTTCAGTTACACTGTAGCATTTCCCTGGCAAGTAATTTTCTTCCACAATCAGCTCATCTATCATTTTCAAATATTCTTAAGTTGTCTTCACCTCAGCATCTGTACACTTACTACTCAATTTTACATTATGTAATGAATACAGATTCATACAGCCTTTAAACTCCTCAGAGCTTGCAGTAATCCAACATCATAATTGGATCCAGCCCTTTCTTTCAACATAACAAGCTTTTTGGCCACAATCATCATAGTGTTTAGAGGGGATACACTTCTGAGTCTGGTCTTTAATCCAGGTCATTAGGAGTTTTTCCATATCTAATACAGGCCCTCTTTGAATGTTCACTAGTCTCATTACCTTCAATGAAGCAGATCATTTAATAGCTTCTATCACTTCATTCTTGTTCTTCAAGACAGTAGCTACTGTGAAATGGCACATATTTGGCCAGCAAGCAGTAAGCATCACTGATTTTCCAGTGTTGTGGTCTCTAATCACTTTTAGTTTTGTTTCCAGGTCAGTCACTTGGTGTGACCTCTTACTGGCAATAGTAACAGTGGATTTCGTATACCTACAGCCACGATGAATGAAATGAGATTAAGTCAAGCATAAGAGATGAGACCAGTAACTGTGAACTGTATGAGGCTGCTGCCAGAATACACAGCACGTTGTTTTATAGTAGACATTTTACTTTTAATGAATAGGAGTATGCTCTAAAATAATGATAAAACCTTCGGTATAGTTAATACATAAAGCAGTAACATAGTTTATTATCATCATCGAGTATTATGTACTGTGCAGAATTTACACAATGGCATATGTTATACTTTTAAACAACTGGCAGTGGAGAAGGTTTGTTTACCCAGCATCCCTACAAACATGGAAGTAATGCCTTGTTCTGTGACATTATCCTGGCTGTGATGGGACTAAGTGGTAGGACATTCTCGGCTCCATTATTATATTATGGAACCACCATGGTGTGTGTGGTCCTTTGTTGGTGGAAACATTATTATGTGGCACATGGCTATACATTGACATCAAGGTGGATGAACTTCTGGAAATTCTCCCAGTAGTAAATATTTTAGGATTTTATAGGCCGTGCAGTCTTTGTTAAATGCATTCATTGCTTCTGTTCAAGTGTACAACCAGCCAGAAATTATATGTAAATAAATAATTATGGCTATATTCCATTAAAGCTTTACTTACACAGAGAGTGCACTAGACTTGGCTTTTGCAGCTAGTTTGTTGACCCCTGATCTTTAGGTATAAGATCCTGGAATGGGGAAAAAAAAAACTAGTGAAATATGACCAGTTAATTTCTTAGTTTTAATAAATACTTTACAGCTACATAAAATGTATACATTAGAGAGATCTGAGGGAATGGTAGACAGAAACTCTTTGTACTATTTTTCAACTCTTCTGTAAGTTAAATTCATGTTAAAAAAAAAAAAACACTTCCAAAACTCAGCCAAATACATAGTACATCTTTAAATACACACAGCTCAATACAAATGGAGCTGAAGGTGACTAGGAGAGAGAAGAGGCAGTGTTAGTTACTACAGGGAATGAATTAGTGAATGCAAACTTGTTCAGCAGTATAATATTTGTAGGTCTGGTGAACTTTGAAAACATCTACAAATTGAATTAAAAAATTTCCTTCCAAGATTTTTTAGTTTTTACTTGTGATAGATAACAAGATAGAAATAATTAGCTTTTAGAGATAACTTACATAAAAAACTGTCCTTTTGCAGAGAAATGATTTTTTTATCACAACTTTAAAGAATTATCAAAAGGTACATTTACAAAACTGGTTAAAACGGAGTTTCTTCTGATCATGTTTAAACGATCCTTTTATTGACTGCAGGCTAGACTCAATTTATTTTAAAAATATGGAAACTTTTGTGTTGTTAGGAATATAAACAGTGACCCTAAATCCTCCCTCCCTGGCTAGGGGGACAGCTCTATGTATACATATGTAAAGATTTCATTCTAAATTCCCTTTAAATGAACTTAAAATGCATAATTATTTTCCAAAGAAGTATAAAAACACCATTTCTTCTTTTAGTGGTAATCATATATACATGTCTTCTTTCTTTCTCTCTCTTTTTGCTTTTTGGTACTGGAGATTGACCCCAGGGGTGCTTAACCACTGAGCCACATCCCCAGCCCTTTTAATTTTAATTTTTTTTAATTTGAGACAGGTTCTCCCTAAGTTGCTGAGGTTGTCATTAAGTTGTTGAGGCTGGCCTTGAACTTGCAATCCTCCTATCTCAGCCTCCCAAGTCACTGGGATTGCAGGCATGCACCATCATACACAACTCCCAGGACAGAGAAAGAAAGAAAGAAAGAAAGAAGAAAGAAAGAAAGAAAGAAAGAAAGAAAGAAAGAAAGAAAGAAAGAAAGAAAGAAAGAAAGAAAGAAAGAAGGAAGGAAGGAAGGAAGGAAAGAAAAATGTGTGTGTGTGTGTGGGAGAGAGAGAGAGAAAAAGAGAGAGAGAGAAAGAGAATGGCCAGAGAGATAAGAGAAAGACACGGGGTAGAAACTCATAGTATTTATCAGTCTTTTCAAGTCAGATTTCAAACTAACATACATGAATGTTCTCTAGTAGGAGTTTAGGAGGATTATGCAAATGAGGGAAGATGGATTCAAGAATGAAGAATTGGGGGCTGGGATTGTGGCTCAGTGGTAGAGTGCTTGCCTTGCATGCATGAGGCACTGGGTTCGATCCTCAGCACCACATAAAAATAAATAAAATAAAAGATAAAAAAAAAAGAATGAAGAATTGGTAAACAGGTTACACATACAAGTTTTAAGGAGATCTGGGAACTGGATTGACAATCAAAAGGCTGTGGGGGACCTTAATGGGCGCAGATTCACTGCAGTGCTAGTGGCAGAGGCCTGAACAACAGTGGGAGGACCAGTGGCAGTGGTCAAGGGGAGGGGAGGCAGTGAGTGTAGCCTTGTCTTTCAGGAAGATGGCAGCAAGTGGAGTTACAGAAAAGCTTCATGTCTCTTGGCTTTATTTTTGGTGGGAGGACATGCAGCCACTGTAGATTTTATGGAAATGGGAAGGGGGAGGTAACTGCATCACCTAGTGGGTCCTACTCACGACAGGACAGTTGCTATCATCTGAATGAAGTAAAGGAAAGTAACTGCTGCCAGCCAATCTACCCTCTAAGTTTTGTAAATTTGGCTCCTGAATATATGCTCTGAGAAACTCATGTTTCCATACATTTTTTGTGTATTTTCTTAGTTTTTATTTCCCTTGAAGTTTCTTCTAAAATCTTTTACATTTGTTATTTGAATTATGAAGAAAATATATATATTTTCAGTTTAGTTGTTAGCTTAGTAGATCATTGAAGAGGGGCAGGGATAAAAAGAAAGGGAGAGGGAGAGACAAGAGAGAAATTGAGGTGGGGAGAGAATGTGTGTTGAGGGGAAGCTTGAGTGATATTTAAAAAATGTTGTAGGGAAGTGGGGAGGGATAAATAGTGAACCTAGGAGAAGAAGAGACAGGGGTGACTGGCCCTTTCTTATCATGGTATCTTCCCCTATTATATTATAGAAGATAAATAAATCAATTGTTAAACTTTTGGAGAGCTCAAAACCTTATTCAAACTTTAGATATACTTAATGTCTGGCTTTTCTTTCTGAGTGTAGGCATCTATCTCAAGGGCTTCATGTGGCTTCTCTTTTCTCTGTTTCCTCAGTGTCCAGTGTGAGGTCATATACCTGGTATATTCTCTTCTATTGAAAGCCATGGCCAAGATTCTCAGCAGCTCTAGACACTTGCTGTATTTTGGATTCTTCAGATTTGCACGAGGTAATTCTTAAGACATGAAAGTTTGAAATCAAGCATGGCATTCATTCTGTGTCTAATATAAACCTCTTAAATTAATAATCAGGGTCTTGAAGTTGTGTTTCAGCACCCAAGGCAATAGCTAATTATTTCAGTATGACTGTCAATGGAACTGGCTAGAGCAGAAAGCCACTGAAAACTGATTTCCAAACAGCTAAAGTAATTGAAGCAAATGCCATTTGATCAGTTATGAAATAAGTATTTGGTACCTAGCACTTACTATGTCCTCGGCAGTTGAGTGTTTATCATATAAAGATAAATAATAAACTAATTCTTGCTATCACTGAGCTCTAGATGGTGGCCCTGAGACAGAAAAAGCTGATCTTTCAAGTATATGAGAGAAAATCCTACAACTCAGGGGAACAACTTTAGTGACCTAGTGGCAGATCCATGGAGGGACAGCCACGTGTGACCTCCACAAACCAACAGTTGTGTTGACAGCTGTTTAGGCATTGCTATAAAAGTCATGAGGCCAGCAGGGGACACTCATAAAGAGCAAGGTTCTTCAACTACTAAGTTGTTCTGGCTGCCAAGATGCCTCCAAGGCTCTGAACGTGATGATTCTGTTGCAGGGACAATTGTGCAAGAGGAACAGCTAAGGTGCCATTGTCAGTTTTAAATAGCAGCCAGAATGGAAGAAGAATTTAAGAAAACTGTATCTCAAAAGTGCAGAAATGAAAACAGAGGAGTTTTGAGGAGTTCCAGCTGAGAGGATGTTAGAGCCTGCCTGCCATTTCTGCTGCTTCTCTTCTCTTTGGTGCCAACCACTGTCATTTGTCAGCCATCTGTGGAGCCAGGATCAGACTGCTTAGTTGACTCCTTTTAAGTGCACTGATGCCTGATGGCTTTTATTGACTCAGCTGTAGGTCCTTTCTGAATTCCTAATAGTCGACTATACTGAGAACTAGTAACAAAGAATAGTATTCTTTTTTTACTGCTTGAAGTGGGTTTTACTAAATTTTGCTAGCGGTATTTGCAACAGACCGATGTCTAGTAGACTGAGGAACCAAGATAAGGAGGTAGCCCTGGGTAAGAAGCAGATGGCAAAGGGTGCTGGCTTTTGGCCAAGATCTGGTAGTCTGGGTCAGAAAGCTTCATTATGTCACCTCATCAAACAGGCTGGTCTATAAGAGTGCACTCAACACTATGGCCATGTATCTATGTGAAGCTCAGAATCAAATTATGTAGTATGACTTGCTAATGTTCTCTCTAAATGAAGACCAAAATCTAAACCAGAGTTTTTCATGCATTTCAACAGCTTGTGTGTGCGTGTGTGTGTGTGTGTGTTTATGTAATTTTTCTTTTTTCAACGGCCAGATTACTTAAGACTTCACTCTTTACTGAAAACTGCCAGGAGAGCTACTTCTAGCCACCTGTGTGCCCAATGGGTCCTCAACTTTTGCTTTGCTATTTTCAAACGACTTTCCTTATTTCAAGTTTAGACTTTCATCTGGCAACTGAATATTAAAAGCTTTATTATCCCTATTTGCCCACCAGTCAAATTATTCAGTTTCCAAGCAACATCTTTGTATTATAATGGTACTTGTTTGTAGATCCACTTGAATCTACAATTCCTGCATCATTTGAAATAAGTAAAAGAAAGATAGGAAAATTCACTTTAGCAATCATGCAGTGAAGACCAAGATGGAGAGCACATGAAGTGGACCAAAGGAGATGCTTCTCCCATCTGATGTGGATGGACGCATATGTCAGCCAACTAGTTGACTATATATGTTTAATTTTGAAGGCAAGAAAACCTTTCTAAAAATCTTTGAAATACTGGTAAGATGTTGTTAAACATTGCATTTCTAAAGTGGTAGAATGTTGTGATACAGGAAAAGGAGAGGTTTTAAAAGTTATAGATGAGATTCCATATCAACAAAAATATTCCCTTGATCATCTAGAGCAGTTCATAGGCTTTTGCAATATCTAGTAGAGATACGCTTTCTTCAGATTCTTAACCAAGAAAACAAGAATTCAGGACATTTTTTCTCCTGTTAAGTTAAAAAAATAGTTTATAAAACACCACAAAATAGACTATATGACATATTGCATTTAATCTTTGTTTTGGAGATTCCTTGACACATTAACTTTCAAGGGTTAAAAAACTGTATATAAACAGTTTTTAGAAGAGCTGGGGTTGTGGCTCAGTGGTAGAGCACTTGCCTTGCATGTGTGAGGCACTGGGTTCCATTCTCAGCACTGCATATAAATAAATGAATAAAATAAAGGTCCATCAACAACTAAAAAATATTTTTAAGAAAAAAGAGTTTTAGAATTATTTTTTTGTTCTCTGAGAACAAACCTCTGTTTCTCCCCCCTTAAGAATCTACTTTCAACGACATCTTGGGGAAGCCATGTGCACAAAAATGAAACTGAAAAAAAACCAAACTGAATCCAAATGAAAAATGTGTTTCATGCCCTCAAAGTCTCACAACTTTATATTGTGGTTAATATTCCCACCCTTAGAGTTGAAACCTTTCTGTTAATGTTCTTATTATAATGTACACAATAGAATGAAGCCATAATGTATCAGAATTCAAACAAAAGTGTTATTTTTTTGGATGGTCATCTTTCCAAAAATAAAACACCTTAAACTACACTGAAGACTTGATGACAAGAATTATTAATTTTCAATATTACCGGTATATATTATTGTCATTTGTCCAATACTGTGGGATTTTATTAATTTACATATATATTTAGTAGCAGCCATTTAACTTTTAAAAATTTTATGTCTGTTTTTAATATATTTTGTATTACTTCTCATTATTTTTCAAATAATATTTTGTTTTCTATTACTTTTTAACTAAGCTTATAAAGATTTAATAAGTTTAAATAAGGATCTAAGTATTTTCACTAAGAATAATAATTATGAGTGTGGGCATATAGTTTTGAAGTTTGGTTTGGCAACTTTTATGCCTTTTGGTCTCAGCTGTCTTCTGTGAGAACAAAATGGCCAGTGAGCTAGGGAGGAGAAATGTTCTGAATTTTCACTGATAAATGGCTCTATACATGGTCCTAAATCATTGCTAATCTTCCTTTTTCTTTTGTTATGAAATATTTCAAGAATGCCAAAACCCTTCCCCAAATGTTATTATTAAAATGTGCTTATATCTCAGTTTATATAAAATATTTATATAACATTTTCTCATATTTATTTAATGATTTTTTAAAAAGATTATAGAAATAATTGAAGTTTTAAAACATTCCTTACAGATTGCCTTCTCCTTTCTCTTTCCCAGGTGTAGCAAATTGTCTGAAGTTAATGAGTATTCATTTGTAACTCATTTATATAATATAGCTTTATGTTACAAAATTTTGTGTAAATCATGTCATACCATATATAGCATTTTCCATTTTTTTTCATTCAAAATTACTTTTTTTCAAGGTTAATTTATATGATACAGTCTATGTTCTAAATGTTGGTGTCAGCCTCCAAACTCATATGCTAAAATCTAATCCCCAGTGATAATTCTAAGAGGTGGGGCCTTTAGGATGTGACTAGGTCATGAAGACTCTGCTCTCATGAATGAGATTAATGCCCCTTACAGAAAAGAGGCTTCAAGGAGCCTACTGTTCCCTTCACTAAGCTGAGGATGTGAGGAGACGTATCATCTTTGAAGCAGTGAGCAATCTCTCACCATATACTGAATCTGGTGGTACCTTAATCTTGGATCTCCTATTTCCAGGATGTAAAAAACAATTTCTATTGCTTTTAAATTGCCCAGTCTAAGAAGTTTTGCCATAGAAACCTAAACAGGCTAACATAATACAATTCCAGTTCATAACTTTAAGTGCTGCACCATATTCCATTGTATGATACTAGCACAATTTATATGAATTTTTCACTTTGGTAAATAGGACTTTTATAAACATTCCTGCACATGTCTTAATATGCACATTATGTCTTAGGGTATAGAGCAAGCACTGCTATGATTAGATTATAGAATATTCACCCTGTCACATTTTCTAGATATAGCAAAGGATCCTCAAGTTGGTGTCAATTTTTACTCCCTCCAGCAGGGCTGGGGCAGATGCATTTTCTCAATTCCTAGTCAATTGTTGATTTTCCCAAACTTAATTTTTTTTTCAACCTGATAGATATGTTATGGTTTTCCAATGTTGTTTTAATTTGTTCTAAAAAGGTAGAATATCTTATCTGATGTTTAGTAGTCATTCAGGCTTCTATACATTACGTATTCATATTCTTGCATATTTTCCCATTACATTTTAAAATTTTCTTATTCATTTGTAAATATATTTTCATATATTTGAATAGAAATCACTGGACAGTCATTTGTGTTGTAATTATCTTTTCTCCAGCAAATGATTTACGCAGAAAAATTATTTATGGCACATTTTGTTTCACATAAAATATTCTTGATATTTTTAAGTTCTAAACATGTCAGTCTTCTTTTTTCTTGGACTGTATTATTACTTCCTAATAAAATATCTTCCTACTCTGATGTCATAGATATATTTTTCCATATGACATTTATTTGTGTATATTGTATGACATAAATATTTAATTTTTTATGCAAATAATCAATTTTAGATTTTGGTACCGGGGATTGAACCCATGGGTGATTAACCATTGAGCCACATCCCAGACCTTTTTTATTTTTATTTTATTTATTTATTTATTTGGTACCAGGGATTGAACTCAGGGGCACTAGACCACTGAGCCACATCCCCAGGCCTATTTTGTATTTTATTTAGAGACAGGGTCTCATAGAGCTGCTTAGTGCCTTGCTGTTGCCGAGGCTGGCTTTAAACTCGTGATCTTCCTGTCTCAGCCTCCCGGGCTACTGGGATTACAGGCATGTGCCTCTGTTCCTGGCTCAACTTTAGATATCTTGAGGAATTCATCAGCATCTTTTGGATACTGAGTTTTACCCATAATCAGTTTTCATGGATATTAAATATTCATGTTTTAGATAATTGGTACAGTTATATATTATCTTCTTTTTTAGCAGGAAAGTTCCTTGAATGACTATCTTTTATTTTCCATAATCACCATTATATTTTTATCATTATTATTATTACTATTATTAGTGTTAGTAGTAAACTCTGCACTCATTGGGAATGCAATAAAGTCATCATTTTCTGGAGTAAGCATTGGGGGTCCATTCTATGAAAGAGAAATAACTAAGCCATGAATCAAATTCACAGAACTACAGCTAGTAGTGATGACTAGTTACTATGTGCCAGACATTATACTTAGGATTTACTTGAATTATGTAATTTAACCCTGACAAATATTTTTTGGGATAAGTTCTATTATTATACATTTTCCAAAGGAAACATAAAAGAATTAATAGGACCCTCAGCAGTTATCAGCTTTGACCATAACCAAAAATCACATTGATGAAAAGAATATGGTCTATTTGTTTCAATTTTTTCATTGTTACTTAGGGAAATACTTATTGAAAAACCAATGGGAAAGAAATTTGTTGCTCAAATATTTCATGTGTTGTGGTGATTGTGTTCTATAACCACCCAAGAATCACCAGATTGTTCTGTATAGCTCTGTGTTTTGCTCTCCCTTAAGTAAAATTCCTTGTACATTAAACACAAGACACACCCATCACCTTTTTAATTTTTGTTAAAGTAAAAAGCTCCAATTAATCTAATCATTGGCAGTAAGACACACTTAGTAGATGAGACCTTAAAGACAACTCTATTGTAAGTGGAACACGGATGCATGGAGAGGAAACCACAGCAGATATTTTGTCATGGTGTAAAATATCCTAAAAATTTCCAGGGCGGGGAGGAACGATAAACAAGTTTTTTTTTTTCTTAAACCATGTAAAATGAAACCTAACACTTAAGAATACATGCTATATTATGATGTATTAATGCAGTGTGGTTCCAGCTCTCTACCTTGAGAACTTCCCAGTCCTATTAGTTCTTCTGTTTTAGTCTAGCAAGTAACTGACAGAACTGTGCTGCTCATTAGTGAAGAAACATACTGAGTCCCCAGCAGAGAATAAAGGAGTTGCAAGTTAAATGAGATTTCCAAAAAATACATTATAGTATAATTACACTTTTAGATTTTTCTAAGGATGTAAAACCATCAAGAGTAGTATAAATAGCATCTTATAAAATATATCCTTAAATTGTTTACTTAACTCTTTGAGAAGAAAGAACAGGAAAGATATTTTCCATGGTAAGTATTAAAATATTAAAAACTAATTTCTAAATTAGTTTCATGTTATTTTGACAAGTATTTCTTGAGGGCTTGCCTTAATTCTCAGAATGTACTAATAAGGATACTAAGACTAAAGACTGAGTCACCCTTATCCTTGAAGAATTCAGGTCTTGTTTCATGAGATATCACTAGCTGTCACTGAGCTATATCCTGAGAAAGTAGACATGAGGACAAATTAAGATTTGATAGTTAATTGATTGCAAAAGTGGCCCAAACTTCCTTCTCTTCTCTGTAATAATGTCTTTTGCAATATAATTTCATAGCTCTTCTATTAAGAGAAGAAATTTGGCTTTGTTATTTACTAATAAAATGTGGCAGAAATAACAGCGTAACAGCTTCAAGTTTAGGTCTTAGAGTTTGTCTGCTTAAAACTCTCATGAAACTCTGCCATACCTGTGAAAACCAGCATGGGTAGTCTAGATTAAGCAGCTCTAGTTGATTGACTAGTGGGTCACAGAATTATGCTTGAGCTTAGTTGAGGTAAGTTATTGTTGTTCTAGGCCAACAACTCTGCCCAGCTCACCCATAATTCCTGAGACAATGAATTGTTGTTTTAAGGCTTAAAATTTAAGCCACTGGTCTTGGAGTGGTTTATGATGTAGTAGAAGATAATTGGTAGAAATATGGAAAATGTGGGTGGGAACTGGAAAGACAAGTCCTTTCAAAGAGCTTCAGGAAATTTAAACAGCCAGAGCCCCATGTAAATACTCATGGCAGATACTTGGTGTGAAAGGACTGAAATAAGAATAGTTGAGAAATTATTATGTCTAACTTGACCAATTTTACAAGCTCTTCAAAGACCAAGCCTTCCAGTAGAGGTTGTCTAAACATCCTCATGTATATGTATCACAGTTATTATTTTAGGCTCAAAAATTTAGTATCAAAGGACTATGCAATGTGAAAGCTGTTGAGGACTTTAAAGATTTCATATCTTCATTTTACAAATGAATAAGAAAAATTAGTGGATTACATTTTTTTCTTTGTAGCACTGGAGATTGAACATAGGACCTTGTGCATGCTAAGCAAGTGCTCTACCACTGAGCTGTAACCATAGACCCCATTCATATTTTTTTCTGTCTCCTCTTAAGTTCAGAAATTTGTAAACTGATACTTAATTTACTTCAGTGGCTTATTTCTTGATATCTCTTCTCCATGCAGTACTTGTAAAGGAGGCTTCATTGATATTTTAGTTCGGAAAATTCTTCATTGTGGGATATTTTCTTCTGCGTAGCTGCACATTTTACCTCCTTGACCTCAAGGTCATAAATGGCCTTTTCACTGCTCCTACTCCTGCCTATACCCTCTCTGTCCCTCAAACTCATTATGGAACTAAAACAATATTCTCACATCTCAGAGATAGTTATACTCTCATGTTCATAGCAGCATTACTTTCAATATTCAAAAGATGGAAGCATTGTAAGAGTCCATCAATGGGTGAATGGATAAAACAAAATGTGATATATACAAACAACATGTGATATGTGCACATAGCTTTTAAAAGAAAGAAAATTCTGGTACATATTACAGTGTGGATGAACCTCAAGGACTGTGATGATCGACTTGATTGGATTAAGATATGCCTAAGATTAAGAGACAACTGGCTGTTTTCAATGATTCACAAGTGGGACAGCACATTGAGGAGAGAGACCTGCCATGAAAATGTGTTGCACATCCAATAGCTGGGGTTCTGGATGGAACAAAAGGTGGAAGAAAGAGGAAGTCAATGTAAACACAAGCTCTATTCTTCTTGAACAGGTGCTTCCATTGCTGCTATGATTGCCTGAGGGCATTGGACTCCAGCTCCTGCACTCTTCTAAAGCAAACTCTGACCAGTGATTCTCCAGGGAGTTTTCAGAAATTGGTACCAAGAAGTGGAGGCATTGCTATGACTAACCTAACCATGTGGTTCAGAAGCCTTTGGAAGTGGTTTGCAGGAGGAGTTTGGAAAAGTTTGAAGAGGCAGGCTGGAGAACCCCTCAAATGAGTAGTGATTAATCAGCAATTCTAGTAGGAGCTTAGACCAGAATGCTGAGGGTAGTGCAGACAGTATAGACAGTGCTCATGAGGTTCCAGGTGGAAATGAGAACTCTATTGGGGATTGGAGATAATTCACATTATATACTGGCAAAGAACTTGTCTACATTTTCCCCATGTCCTGATATTTTCTGTGAGGTTGGATTTAAAGATGATAGACTAATCTGGCAGGGGAAATTTCAAGGCAGCACAGCATTCTGGTGGTGACATGGATATTGCTGGCAGCTTTTAGCCAGGTTCACTGTGATAAATAGGAGCAGATAGCAGAGCTGAAAGATTTGAGAAACTTCCAGATTGCCCAAGGAGGATTTTAAAAAGTTGGAATTTGCCCAGGGAAGATGTTGCTGAAGAGATTATCATCACTAAAGAGAAGCTAAATACTTTGCACAGAGACAACAGGAAAGATGTCTTGAATGCATCTCAAGAGTCAGCAGAATCACATCCATGGTAGGCTCAAAGGTATAAAAGTGAAAATTTAAGAGATCATGAGGGAAAACTGCTTGCAGGCTGACTAGAAAGTTGTATCTCCAGGATTCATCTCATTGTGCTCCTCTGCCCTGGTACTCAGAGGCTTCAGCCCTTGTTCAAGGGGCTGAACTACTGCTTAAATTGGTGGCAGATCTTGGTGTCATCCACGTGGTGATGGTTCTGCAGGAATGCTGGATGCTGGGGTTAAGAGGCTCTGGAAGCTTCCATTGAGATTTCAAAGGAAGGCCTGGGAAACAAAGCAAAGTGTACCAGGTTAAGAATCCTTGGGGGAAGTCCTTTAAAGGGCAATGCATAAAGATGTGAGAATAAAACTGAAGCTGGAATGAAGACCCCTAGAATTAAGAGATGCCAGGAACCTAGAATATATGCCAATGAAAGACACAGAAAGCAAGCAGAGTCAGGCCAAGAGAGGCCATATGATCTGCAACTGGAAAGGCCACAGGGATAAGGTTACGCAAGCCATTTGGAGAGCACATCTTGCTACCAGTGCCCCAGATGCCAGACATAGAGTCCTAGGACTTGTTTTCCCAGATGGGTTTCAGTCTTATTTTGGTCCCATCCCTTCTTTTTATGGCCATATTTCTACCTTTTGGAATGGAAATGTTTATTCTGTGCCATTGCAAATTGAATATATGTAATTTGCTTTTGATCTTTACAGGGGCTTACAGCCAAGAGTTTCCCTGAATTTCAGATGAGATTTTGGACTTGGACTTTTGGGCATTGCTGAAACTGCTAAGACTATGGGAGATCTTGGAGATGAACTAAATGCATTTTGAATTGTGAGATGAACACGAGCTTTTGGGAGCAAGGAGTAGCATGATTTGGATGTGAGGTATCACCCCAAAAATCATGTTAGGTAATGTAGGAATGTTCAGAGGTGAAATGATTAGATTATGAGAACTGTAACCTAATCAGTGGATTGATCCATTTGATGGCTTAATAATTTGAATGGATTACTGGGTGGTTACTGTAGACAGATGAGGTATAACTGCATTTTGCCTTGTGAGGTGGAGGAAGTAGGTCACTGGAGGCATGCCCTTGGTTTCTCTCTCTCTGCTTCTTGGCTGCAAGATGCTGAGCAGTTTTCTTCTATCATGTCTTTCCACCCTTCCACATCATATTCTGCCTCACCTTGAACCTAGAGGAATTATCTTAGTGTTTTCATCACTGTGACCAAAACATCCAACAATATCAATTTAGAGAATAAAGTTTATTTGGGGCTCATAATTTCAGAGGTCTTGGTTCATAGATGGCTGACTCTGGCAGATGGAAACTGATCCACTTTTTTTTTTTTTTTTGCCACAAAAAAGCAGAGGGAGGGAGAGAGAGACAAAGACAGAGACACAGAGGGAGAGAGAAGGTGCTATAGGGCAGATGCACTTTTCCAGGGCATGCCTTCAGTTTTCCACTTCCTTTAGCTACACCTCATCTGCCAACAATTACCACCCAGAAATCCATTTAAACTAGGATGGACTGATTGAGTTACAGGTTCCATAATTTGATCATTTAACCTATGAATATTTCTTCATTAACAGGAACTTTTGGGGAAAAACTCACATCCAAATCATAACAGCAATAGAGTTAGCCAACCATGGATGGAGACTTCTGAAAACATGAGCCAACATAAACTTTTTATCCTGTAAGTTATTCCTGTCAGGTATTTTGGTCACAGTGATGAAAAGCTGACTAACACAAGGACATCATGCCAAGTGAAATAAGCCAATTATAGATAGGCAAATATAATTGGATTCCACTTGTATGGGTACCTGAAATAATTAAATTCACAGAGACAAAGGTAGAATAGTAATTGCCAGCGAATAAGGAAGGAACTAATGGGGAATTATTACTCAGTGGTAACAGAAATTTCAGTTTTGCACATGAAAAGCATTTGGAAGACATATGGTACTGATGGTTGTACAAAATGTGAATGTACTTAATGTAATTAACTATATACTTAAAAATGGTTAAAATGGCTATCTTAGCCAGTTTGGGCATCTATAGCAAATTATTGTAGACAATTGACTTAAACAGCACATATTTATTTCTCAAAGTTCTGGAAATCAGGAAACCCAAGATCAAGATGGCAGTATATGGTGTCTGGTGAGGATCTACTTCCTTGTTTGCAAATTGTTGTCTTCCCTTTGAACCCTCACATGGAGGAGAGAGAGAGTTGTGGGGGAGGGGAAAGCTCTCTCTTGCCTGTTCATATAGGGGAATTAATATGATCATGGCCACACTACCTCCTCAAAGACCACATCTCCAGATACCATGACAGTATGGTATTAGAGTTTCAAAGGATAAATTTGGGACAACACAAACATTCAGTTCCTATCAATGGTAAATTAAAAATTATGTATATTTTACTGTGTTTTAAAATTAAACAAAAAAACATACCCCTTCATTCCTTTTCCAGGGACACTGTAGAAAGGGTGCTGAGTCACCACACCTGATCTTGAAAAGCCTCTCTGAAATCACTCCTTTAAAAGTTTTTCTTGGTGACTTTAACCTATTTTATTTGAATTTTCTATCTATGTTAATAATTGACAACTTATTATGTTTTTTCCTACCTTCAAATTATTGGCAACACATAACCACATAAATGGCTCTTATGGATATACCCTGGGTTCGGAGCTAGTCCTTCAACTCCTTGGGCTTTTGTCTGCCTCACAGCACCTAACTTAGTACTATATTTGTAGTTTATCTTTTTCAAATGCTTGTCCATCAATCATCTGTACCAGTAAAGACTTTACCAAAGAGCAATACAGAATTACTACAGTCATGATTGCTTTGAATTTGAATTTGTTGCATTCTGCACTTTTCTTAGTCCTTCTCTATTTTCCATCTTAATATTGCTCTGAGAGCTTCTGTCCTCCTGCAGACTTTGAAAGTACCATGTCCTCAGGACCTGTGAATTATGAGTCTCTGGTTATTCCTGAAAATCATAAAGATCTCTTTTAGCTCAGATTTCTCTCATCTGTTTCACACACCAGCCTGCTTTTAAACAACATATATTCAGATCTTCTGAAGAAACTGCCTTTTAGTTATCCCATTCACCAGTGTCAAACCTTTCCCATTGATTCCTATTAAGCTTTTGGTTGGAACTGTTAGTTAAGACTATAGGAACTCTTACAGATGGATGAAATACATTTTGTCTTGTGAGGGGGACATGAGTTTTGGGGAGTTAGGAATGGGATGTTATGGTTTAGTTGTGAGGTGTTCCACAAAAAAGCTCATGTTAGGTAATGCATGAGTGTTCAGAAGTTGAAATCAGTAGATTATGAGAGACTTAAAATGACTTTAGGATCATTTGTGAACTTATTCACAAAAATGACTGATCATCATTAGTTTCACATAGTTTGGCTTTCTTCCCTGCTTCATATTTCTTCCCCTTCAAACATTCAACTGACCTCCTTTATCCAACCTCCAAACTAGACATTTACTGCAGTAAAACTATGAGGTGCTCAAGTGTTTCCCTGCCTCAGCAATTCATTTCCTGAATTGTAATACATTTAATCTTTTTAAATTTCTCTGATCTTCTTAAGCTTTCATGTAAGAACACCAAGCTCATTCTGTCCATGAGAAGGAATACTGCATGAAAAATCCCTTTGCAGGTCGGTACAAGGAAATGGAGTACTGAACATCTATTACAGGCATAATAATCTGACAATTGTTTAAAGTCCTCATGGAACAAATCAGGAGAACATATTATTTCCCCAAAGTATACTTTGATTTTGATAATTCCTGTGCAAAAAAATAATTATTGCTTGTTATTACATGCTACTTTTGTTCAATTCAAACAACCTATACAAAAACAATAACTTTCCAGTGCTAACTTCTGCTCTTTATAAAAAAGGATTATTTAGAGGTTATAAGCCCTATAAGTCATTTAATGATGTTCTTAACTGATCTGTTTAGCAGAATTTTTCATGAGTTCTGTGATTTTACTTACATTGGAGATGAATTACACAGGGCCTGTTTTTAGCAGGAAGCTTTGATTCTTTGCTTTAACCTGAACATCTTGATTTACAGGATATATGCCTGCCCATAATGTACGTGGTATGCTTTAGAAGGACTCACAATGGATGTTAGTGGGATCCTTAAGAAGCCATCTTTATGTAAATATGAGATAAGTAGTACCTTGTGCTTAGCAATTTTTTTTCTGTTGATTTTTAGGGTAGAGCAGATGGGAAATAGAGGTGTCCTTTAGCCTCACGGAAGAGTTAAGATTAGAGAACAGAAGGTTTTATCTGTTGCTCATTATGCATTTCCAAAGTGATGTTTTAGGGTAGGAGAACTTCCTCTTTAAAGAATAATGTTGCGAACACACTCCTCAAAGCTAAATAATAATGACACCTAAATTCATTTTCACTAGATTGCTTGGGGGTTATTTGAAGCAGTCCTGATATGCTCTGAGATTATACTATTCAGGGCTCCCTTAGGAAAAACAAATGTGATGGAGAGAGAGGCAGACGTGCTTGGCACATTTGTGCATGTATGTGTTTCCTCATGTGGTTGTTTCACGTGGTTTGAACAAGTAAATGATGAGGAGGATACAGAAAACTTCAAAGGAAGATCACTTCCTCTTGGCCATTTTATCAATAAATTGATCCTTAAATGGTCATACCCACATGTTCAGCACAAATAGAAAACAGCTTTATAAATCCAAATCTGTAATATATTAAGATGACAATCTCATTCGAGCAATTCCTATGCTGCTAGTGTTATTTTAAAATGAGAGAATAATGGTCTCTTCTAGATATCTGATACCCTAAAAAGTTGCTTAATACCACATTAAACAAAACTTACATCTGCTTCATATGCATCACTAGCTAAATCCTTTCTCAGGGTTTTTGAGTTCCATGGGAGAATTACAAAATAGCTTAAAAATGTGTGAGCTGTGAATTCATCCGTGTTATTACTAACTATAAACCACTTTATGGCAGTTATACAAGTCCAGGATGGACAGAGACTGCAAACACATGTTTGTGTCCTTCCTCTTCCTGGTTGTGAGCTTCAAAAGTCTCCCATAAAGTTAGGATGAGACTCCTCCTCGAATGAGAAAGCGAGGATTATTCTTTCAAGGTGTGGTGGGGTGCCTTGAATTATCCTCTGTGGAGACGTCTGGGGAAGGAAGAGGATGCCATGAGGTTGGAGTTGAGGCCAGCTGCAGCCACAGCTGGTTTTTCTTTGCATCTTCAACACATTAGGCTCATGTATAAGCTTTTATTTACATTGATTCTAATGGTAAAACATTAAAAACCTGCTTTTAAACCTGTTACTATTGTTAAAATTCATTCTCGATGTCCTATCTCCTGCTCTTCTTCTGTATCTGCTGCCCTTATTCCCTTGGTGTTCACTTCAATCAATCAGTGAATCAATCAGTCAATTAGCAAAGCCTTTAGGCCTCCTTTCAGAAAGCTTAAGTTGTGGTAGGAATAATTAGAATACCAACTACATCTCAAAGTTTTTGCAAAGTCCTTCTCCCAATCCCGTAATCTTCTTTTCTCCGTCTTTTCCACTTCAATTTCTACTTTGACCTCCCCTCTATTACCCCAGTACTCTGCTTTGATTCTAAAATTCTTTCTTTGACCTCCATCTCCTCTTTTCTTCTCTTCTTCCTTTCCCTATTCTCACCTGATGTGGGACGCAAAAGAGAGTGAGATGGAGGAGTGAGTGATGAAGAAAACGTGCAGGTCTGTGAAAGAGCCACAGCTAGTCTCCCTCTGTTTCGTGTGCCCTAATTTGTCTAACATTTACTGAATCTTAGTTTTGCCTATTTAAATCATGCACTGTGTATATTAAATTCTTCAGAGTGATGCAAAGAACATTTCTAGCTTCAGACAACCTGTGGTGCTGGTAAATGTGCCTTCTGATACCCTAAATGCTGCTCCTCAGTTTTCTGCTCAACTTGTCCCCTGCCCCAGGCATTGCGGCACATCACTGAGAAAAAAAAAATCTAGTGAATATTGAATAGGAATTGGCAGTTGTTCTTGATAGCGGGCCATCTAGTAAATATTTTAAGCTTCATAGGCTATATAGTCTCTGTTGCAACTATTCAAATCTGCAGTTGTGGAACAAAAGCAGCTGTAAGCAAAACATAAAATGTATTTGACTGTATTCCAATAGAACTATATTTGTGTTAAGATGAAATTTGAAGTTTAAATAACTTGCATGAGTCACAAAATATTATTTTCTTTTGTTTTTTTTTCCCAACCATTTGAAAATATTAAAAAAATTCTTAACTAGTAGGCTGAGACAAAAAGAAAAAAAAAAGAATAGGCAGTGGGCTAGATTTATCTTGAGGGCTGTAGTTTGTAGACCTCCTAATTTAAAGAATAAGATGTCACAGGCTAGGGATTTTTTCAGTGGCATGGAGTTTACTTCAGCATGAGTTGTACACTTGGATAGGTCTTTTAAACTATGATATGTCCTTTATAGCATTTAATCATCCCATATCATAAATGAATGAGAAGATTCCATCTTATAAAGAATTGAACACTACTCAGGAAATCAGCTTTACAGAACATTATGATCTACACAAGTCACTTTCTAAATTCCCATTTGCAAAGCACTAACCCCAGGTAGGCTCCTCCTGTGCTATGCTTTGTATCTGCAATCATCTCCATCTGGGAAGGAGCCTGGAATGGACTACTGCATGAATGATGTCAAACTCTGCTATGCCTGACACCTGAAGGAGGGATTGCAGCAGAATCAGAAAAGCATCTTGTGAGGGAGAAATAGACATTCAGCCACTAACAGAGGTTTCCCATAGCCAGAACCAGTAACATCAATGACCCAAATCTAAAATGAAGCTAGAAAATTCACAATTTGAACCAGTGACCTCTGGGATTATTTATACTATGCTCCAATCTTCTTCCCTTCAGTTAAAAACTGTCTTCCAAGGACAATGAAATTTCTGGAGCATGTCCTTTGTAGCACACACTAGCAACACTCTGCTTTTCACTTGCGAGTGGTTTGATCACTTTGAAAACACAAAGGGCTTTGACAAAAGGTGGCTTCCTGTGAGCTTTTCACCAACTTTGTTGCTTTCAGAGCTGGAGTCTACAAGTCATATCCAAGCAATGAAATGACTACATCATTTGAACAGCAGAAAATTGAGGAAGAAAACTGAATTCTGAAGTCAAAGAAGAACAAAGCACAAATCAAAGGATCTTGCTTATAAATGAATTCTGTTCTATCTCGCTTTCTCATTTATCTTCTCTTTGTTGTTGTCACATTATATTCCCAACAGTTATCTATACTAGGAAGTTTTGCTTGAAGGCAATTAGATGTCTGGAGAAAAAAGTAACAATATATAACTTGAAGAAGTGGTGGGCTTTCTTAGAAATTAAAAGAATTATTACTTTTTGCATGGCTTTTAAAATTCCTGTGGCAAGAACACTGTGTTAATGCAAAAAGTACCCAACTGGATTGTAAACCAAGAATTGTGAACCAACTCTTGGATTGTGAACCAAGAGTTTCCTTGTATGTCATTTGTTTGTGACTTGGAAAGCATGTAGCCATAGGAAAAGTATTGTAGGTGGTAGGCAGAGACCAGCACTTTGACACAATGGCTTATGTAATCCAATATCATACATTTGACATAGTAAAATGACATAATTAGAGTTTCTTAAATTGAAATATGCAAGAGCATCTTAATGAATAATACTTGATCCCATAGAATAAACATGGTGTATGGAGATATGTGGGAAGCAAAGCAGAGCAGAGTTACAGGTCCAAGTTTACCTGTAGCATGGCAACTTCTAGAAATAGACCCCACTAACCCCAGCCAGGCTAGAATGACTATTGAAACTCAGTTTTATCTAAGGTACAAATTCCCATCTTAGTGGAGCAGAATGAAAGAAAAAACCAAAAGGTATTTGGGGATTGGAGGAGACCAAGGAGACATGATAAATACATGTGATGTGGGATCCTGAAACAGCAAAGAACATTAACGGGAAAAATTAGTTGTAGTATTTTAATAATGGTGGGATATGGAAGAAAGTAAAGTTGAAATCTCTAGATGGAAATTTAACTATGAAACCATCAGAATGTACATGTTCATCTCAGTCTTTCTCCTCCAAATTCCATTTTACTAAAAGATAAGGTGATCTCTGAATGTTGTTTCCACATCTGTCTAAATTAGAGATAAGAATAAGGCTAGAAGTCAAAGATTAGTATAAAAAGGGTTTTCTTTGGATATTTCCACATCTGAATTGAACATTGTCCCTCAGACTCCACCATGTTTGTGAGAAGCTCAGAGTGAGACTGAGCTTTGCTGATAGATATTTTCATTAATTTTATGTCTGAGTCTTGTTCTAAGGCAATAGATCTGAAGTCTCTGTACCCAAGGTACTGGCTGTCCAGGAACATTTACTGCTCACAGGGGTCAGTGTCATACTTAGTATCATTCTGACACAATGTGCTATTTCCCAAGCCTTAAAAAAATTCTTGCCATCTACAAATGAAAAGGAATGTTCATATTAGCATGGAAGATACTCCGTCAGTATGAGTAGTGGTATTGTATCTCTTTCTGCTTTAGTCAAGAGTGAGCTCATCATGAAAAAGGGGAAGGCAGATGAGGAGGATGCTGTTTAAGAGGACTACAACAGTAGATGCCAACTTACTTGATGGCAGTTTTGCGGAGGGCCAGCCATGCTTTTCTGTGTATTAACAAATAGAAGTTAGGATATTGGTGCCATGAGGACTTTCTAAGCCACATACATAGGCACACATTTAATGGGATTTTTATGACTGATGCTGTCTTTATTCTCACTTCAGAGAATGGAGTGGAGTCTAGGGAATGTTAATAAGGGCAGGATATGTATGGATGGAAGAATGAGAGAGAGAGAGGCGGCGGGTGGGGAGAAAGAGATATGCTCAAAGTGAAAGGAACTGGAAAGAGAAGTCTGCCCATAGCATAGAAGCTTCCTCTAGTCTACAGCTGTGTCTGAAACTGGTTGTGCCCAACTATCTGGAAACAAAAAGTGCTTCAATAAGGATCTGTGGTGTTCTAAAGCAAGCACAGAAACAAAATAAACATTTCTTAGTCTTTACTACTGTATTGCTATTCTGGAGAACTATAGAGCATATAGTGAGAGACTGTGGCATCTACTAGAAAATATTTCCTCTGCACAGCAAATCTGCCCTGTCCCAGTATGTCTGAGTTCAGCTGTGTAAAGGGTAAGATATTTGTAAGCAGGATTCACCCAAGCCAGGTATACAGATGAATTTTTAGAACCATTTTAAAGTAATGTTTAATTTTTTATTTTGAAATAACTTTAGACTTAAAGAAAAATTGTAAAATAACACAGAAAGTACCCCATACCTTAAGTTCAGTTTTCCCCAATATTAACATCTTATAAAACAATAATACAATTATCAAATCAGCAAATTAAGATTGCTCTAATAACATAACTTCTTTTTAGACTGCTTTCAGGTTTCCTTAGTTTTCCCTCTTACCCTCTTTTCCTGGTTCAGGATCTCCTGTTACATTTAATTGTCACATATCCGTGGTCTCCTCCTATCTGGGACAGTTCCACAGTCTTTATCTTTCATGACTTTAGCACTTCTGATGAGTACTGATGAGTAATTTTGTAGACCGTCTCTCTTTGAGATGATGATTTTTTGTGCAGGAATACCACCAAGAATGATATTATACCCTTCTCCATGCATTATTCGGGGATATTTAATTTCAGTGTCTTTTAATTACTTACTTAAATCCATATGAACTCTTGGATCCCCCCATTCTGTATGATATAATACAATACTATCCTGATTTGTAGTTTATTTGTTAATTTTTTTTATCTGATGTGTTCTGGGTTCCTCAAAGGCAAAATTCATTTTGGAAAATAACTATCATTTCACCTAGCTCAAAATTACAGATTTTAGTGCTGGGTCTGACTGAATTTTTCTGAAACATTAATAAGAGCCCACAAGGCATTGAAGAATGCTTCTGTGTCACTTTTGTCATACATGATTTCTGGCAAACTTGTTTCAAGCAGGCCGTCTTAAGGTCCCTTCAGTGTCTGGAGATAAGATTCTGAATATCCCAAAAGGAGGATGTATTCAATTAGGAACATGTGGAATTCAGAGGCTCTGCATACTCATTTTTTCTGAGATGTATAGGCACAGTTTCTTTGCTTCTAACTGAATCCTTCTTTATGTTGTTTTCTCTACTAGGGAAAAGGGAAAGAACACAAAATCCTCAAGTATTCCACGTAGAAGAGGAACTTCCTCCTGTGTACTATTTCAGAATCACTTTTCTGAGAAAAACCGAAAACAAACATTTGTGAAGTTTCCTAAACGTTGATCCTTTCCCCTGGGTGAGTTGTTCTTTAAGGTTGGAATATTATCCTCCTTTCCCAGAACTCCCATGACTCTTCTGTACTTTTTCTTAAACCATTTCCACATTCAGTCCTGTGTTGTAACTCTATCTCATCTTCCTAATCTTCCGTACTCAACAGAAAACTGCTTTATTTATTATTAAATTAATCTTACATTTTTCAGTTTAATAATGAGTTTGTGGATTTTTAAAGAGCCCTCATTTTGGAGATGTATACTAACATATTTGTGAATATCATATGTCAAATTTATCTGGATGGGATGAGAGGGAATGGGTAGCTAATGTAGAGAGTGTAGGAGAATATCCTCAGCCTTAAATAAAAAATGCCTTTTAAAATTACATATACATATATATAAAATAAGGGGCCCAACCTTATTATTTGATATTCATGTGCATAGCAAAAGTGATTTCTATAGTGAAACAAATTAACATGTCCAACATCTCACATAGTTAGCATTCCTTTTTTTGTTAAAAAAAATCTAAAATCTGTTCGCTTAATAAATGTCCAGTATATAATACTAACTACAATTTTATGTTGTGCATCAGATCTCTAAACTTATTCATCCTATGTAACTGTAACTTTATGCCCTTTGACCTCAATCTCCCCGTTCTATCCCAAACCCTCAAACCACTGTTATTGTCTGTTTCTGCAGATTTGAGCTTTTGTTTTTTTCCTTAAGATTCCACATAGAAGTGAGATCAGGTAGCATATTTGTGTGTGTGTGTGTGTGTGTGTGTGTGTGTGTGTGTGCACGTGTGTGTCTGGCTTATTTCATTTAGTGTAATGTTCTTCAGATCTATCCAGGATCTCTTTTATTAAGGCTGAATAATATTACATTGTATTTATAATATATCTATCCATCTATCTCATGATTTCTTTATCTACTACCCATTGATGGATACTTAGGTTGATTCCACATTTTGGCTATTGTGAATAATGCAGCAAAGAACATGAGGTATGTATTTTCATGAGGTGGTGATTTCACTTCCTTTGCATATGTACACAGAAGAGGGATTGCTGGGTGATATGAACTTCTGCAGTGTTTTCCACAATGGCTTCACCAATCTACATTCCCACCAACAACACGCAAGGCTTCCCTTTTTCCCACACCCCCACCAAAACTTATCTCTTGTGTTTTCAATAATAGTAATTCTTACAAATAAGAGGTGAATCTCATTTTGGTCTTAATTTGAATTGGTCTCATGATCAGAGAACTTGATCACCTTTCATATACTTATTGGTCATTTTTATGTAGTTTTTGGATGTGTGTAAGCAGGTCCCTTGCCTATTTTAAAATTGTGTCTATTATTATTTTTGCTTCTGTGTTGTATGAGTTCCTCATATATTTGTGACATTGACTACTAATCTATGAATGGTTTGCAAATATTTTTTACCAATCCAAAATAAATGAAGAAAAGAATCCCATTTATAATGGCATCAAAAAAGCATACAATACTTTTATACAATCTTTATGTTATATTATAATATAATATATTATATTACAGATTATATTACAAAGCAATAGTTAATGAAACTGTATGATACTGGTGTAAAAAGAGACCAATGGAATAGAATAGATTGAAGAAACAAACTACAAGCATGTATGATCAACTAATTTTCAACTCTTTGAAGAGGTGAAGGATAATCTCTTCTCTAAATGGTGCCAGAAAAACTAGATATCTTCATGCAAAAGAGTGAAACTAGGGGCTGGGGTTATGGCGCAGTGGTAGCGTGCTCGCCTAGCATGCGTGAGGCACTGGGTTCGATCCTCAGCACCACATAAAAATAAAATAAAGATGTTCTGTCCACCTACAACTAAAAAATAAATATTTCAAAAAAAAGTGAAACTAGAGGCTTATCTAATAACATACACAAAAAATCAACTTAGAATGCAGTGACTTAACCCATTGCATCCCATTGTCTCATTTATGGAACACCTAAAAATTCTGAATTGAGCCACAATTATACCACTTAAGGTAACTTTGAAAAGAAACACTTATTTTTTGGAGTTCTATTCTTTTAAGAAAAGTATTAGGTGAATGATTGGTGATAGTAACCATAAATGTTGTTAAATATATCATTAATATTGTTAGTGATAATAAGATGCATAATAAGCACTAGCTTATGACTTCCAACCTATTTTAATGCATCAGTATCAATTTCATTGTAATACTCACAGAACTGAAAATTTGGGACTTCATGAGTTAAACATAAGATCTGAAACCACACAACTCCTAGGCAGAATGTTCTTTGATATAGTCATTGGCAAGGAATTTTTTGAATATCTCACCAAAAGCACAGGCAACAAAAGCAAAACTAAATTTGAGGGACTATACAAACTAAAAAGCTTCTGCTCAACAAAAACCAATACTAAACTAAAACCAAAATACTAAATACTAACAAAATAATAAATAAAACAAAAAAAAACAAATCATCTGAAGAAACACTTCAAAAGCACAAACTTTACAAAATTTATCTTGACAGTCTCTTCCAAATTTTTATGAATCCACTTTATCAATGATATCTTTTGCAGATCAGGCCTTTGGTAGTATATCTATGGTCATCACCACATTTAAGATCATCTAGGTTTCCTCCCATGTTAACTTCTACGAGTTTTATATTTCTGCATTTTACATTTAAATCTATAATCCATTTTGAGTTACTTTTCATAAAAGGTACAAGGTTTATGTCTAGACTCTTTTTTTTTTGCATGGAGAGGTTCACATATTTCAGCACTATTCATTGAAAAAACATCTTTGCTCAATTGTGTTGCCATTGCTTCTATGTTGAAGAAGAGTTGACTACATTTATTTGTCTATTTCTGGGTTATTTATTATTTTCCATTTGTCTGTTTATCAATTCTTGTACAATATGACATTACCTTGATTGCTATAGCTTTACAATGAATGCATCTTAAAGTAGGGTCATGACAGTTTTCCATCTTTGTTCTTAAACATTTTGTTAGTTATTCTGGATCTTTTGCATCTCCCACACAAATTTTAGATTCAGTTTGTTGATACTCACAAAATAACTTTCCAAAATATTGATTGAATCTGTAGGTCGAGTTAAGAGCTGACACCTTGCAAATATTGTTTATTTTTTTTACCTATGAATATGTAATCTCCCTCCATCTATTTAATTCTTTATTAATTTGTTTCATAAGAGTTTTGTAGTTTTTCTGATGTAGATCCTGCATATACTTTGTTAGATTTGTACCTATGTCATTTTTGGAGAATGCTATTGTTACTTTGTACAAATTCTTATATGTTTAATCAATTAAGTGTAAGTAAAATAAAAGTTCATTTTACCTTCTCTTGGTCCCTTTTCAATGTTACTTTGTGATTTGTGTTTCTGACCTATATTATTTTCCTTGTTTCTTTCTTCTTTACTTTTTTCCCTGGAGTGTGTGCGTATGGTCTGAGGGATCAAACCTAGGTCCTTGTGCATACTAGGAAAGTACTGTGCCACTGAGCTATGACCCCAGCCCTAATTTTTTTCTTCTATAAAACATATTTTAACATTTTTGAAAGGCAAGTCTGCTGGCAAAAAAAAAATTCTTCAATATTCGTTTGTCTGAAAAAGTGTTCATTGAAGGGTAAGTTTTTAGAGTACAGAATTCTAGGTGGTTGTTTTTTTCAACACTTTCAGTATTTCACTATATTCTCTTCTTGGCCTGCATGGTTTCTGAGAAGTTGAATGTAATTCTTATTTTTGTTCCTTTGTAAGTAAGGTGTTTTTATCTGACTTCTGTCAGGATTTTTTTCCCTTATATTTTATTTCTTGTACTTCAAAAATGAAGTGTCTATGTGTAGGGTGTCTTTGGTATCTTTCTACTTGGTGTCCTCTGAGTTTCTTGGATATGTAGGCTGGTGACTGATATTGATTTGGAGGAAACTCTAAATCATCATTGTTCCAAATATCTCTTCTGTTCCTCTTTCTTCTTCTGATTTTCCATTCCATTCTGTGTATATTATACTTCTGTAGTTGTTGCCCAGTCCTTAGACATTCATTCTTTTTTTTTAAAATATTTTGTTTTAGTTGTAGATGAACACAATATCTTTATTTATTTTATGTGGTGCTGAGGATCGAACCCAGTGCCTCACGTATGCGAGGCAAGCACTCAACTGCTGAGCCATAGCCCCAGCCCCTAGACATTCATTCTTTCTCTCCCTCTCTTCTTGTCATTCTTCAATTTTTGTTTTCTTACCTTTTTAGGTTTCTATAGCTGAGAGATTCTTTCCTCAGTCATGTCCAGTCTCTTAATGAGCCCATGAGAGACATTTTCCATTTCTGTCATAGTGTTTTTGATCTCAAGCATGTTAGGGGACTCTTCCTTAGAACATTCATCTCTGCTTACCTTGCACATCTGTTCTTGCATGCTGCCAGGTCACCTAGTCTACTCAATAGAGTCCTTAGCATATTTATTACAGTTGTTTGACACTCCTAATATGACAATTCCAATGTTCCTGTCACATTTGGTTCTGATGCTTGTGCTCTCTTCGAACTGTGATTTTCTGTCAATATGACATCATCTTGATTGCTATAGGAAAGTAGTAATCAATAGGTATAATTGCATGTTTTGTAATTTTTAACTAGACATGTATCTGATAAAAATAACTGCTGTGAAGAGGTTTTTAGTAATATGGTGGTGAGGTGCCTGGACGGAGGACATTCTCTAGCCTAATGAATAGGTCTTGATCCTCTAGTGAGCCTGTGCCCTGAATTGTGAACTTTGGAGTGTGTCTTAATTTCATTTTTAAAAAATCCTTACCCTTAATTGAGCTGGAGTTAAATATTTCCCTTCTTCCACATGGAAGTCTAGCGCTGAATGGAATTAGGTATTTTCCTTTCCCCGCATGAGTTAGGCTCTAGAATACTCCAACATGTTCATCATTGGTTAACAAGTTTCTTTTAAGAGCACACCTAATTAAGAACAGAGTAAATGCTCCAGTGTATTTCAGATGGTTCCTTTTCTCTCATTCTGCTGGAAGCAAGAGGAGGTTTTTCTTTAATGTGTACTGAGAGAAACTTGAACTCTTAGAGGTACTTCTCACAATATTGTATGAGTCCCCTTATGACTGGATTCCACTGGAATTAAGACTCAGAGTTGCCCACACTGAACCTCCAGCAATCTGTCAATAATAGTTCATGTTCAATATTAGTTCACCTCCCCTGGTACTGGTTCCCAGGGTGAGTTTGGTGAGTCTGTTCAGATAAGACAAGACTCCCTGTATTCTCCAACCATTCTCTACAATCTGGGGCCAGCCTTTTATCTTGTGTCCTTATCTCTCTTACAGATCCAAGAAGAATTGTAGATTTTTCACTCTTTAGCACTTTACTTGTTATTAGGACAGAGTGGGTACTTCCAAGCTCCTTTCATGTACAACAAGAAACCAAAACTCTCAACTTCTTTTTACATTTCATTTTTATATATGAGTTTGACAAATTCAGTGTTGCTTGTAATTTGATTACATTAGAGGTGAATATCACTTGCATTTTAATTTAAAGATCTTTCTCTAATATTTTTAAAAATTAACTTTTCATTGTTAAATGATTTTAGGCTTACAAAAAGAGTGGCAAAAATAGTATAAAGAAATTCTCTCTGTCCTTTGCCAGGTTTCCCCAAGTGTTGACCTTCTTATCTAATAATATTACAAGTACACAAACAATAAATTGATATACACTATTTTAAACTAATCAAGAGACCTCATTCATATTTTTTTTCCAGTGATCCACTATAGTCTTCCATCTGGTTCAAGTTTCCCAATATTGCATTTATTTTTTATTTCTCCAAAGAATTCTTGAACTGGGGGTAGTTTTGTCTTTCTTTGTGCTTCATGACCTTGAAACATTTGAATAGTATTGGCCAATTATTTTGAAGAATTTTCCTTAATTTTGGTTTGTTTAATAGTTCTTTTAGGAGTAAAATCTGGTTGTACCCTTTTGACAAGAATACCATAAAAGAATATTCTGTCTTTCATGCAATGTATCAGGAACAAATGATGTTGAAACATCTTATTCCTGATAATGTGAATTTTGATCACTTGGTATCATTTTCCAGGTGATATTATCATTTTATCTATTGTATTAATAATTATCTTTAGGAGAGATACTTTGAAAATATATAAAAATCTTCCTTCTCATCATCCCTTGCCCATTACTTTAGCATCCACTTATATTTCTTGTTTGCAACTCTTCTGGCTGTATCGTTTGCCAAATAGTGGGTCCTCCTATTCTTTCTTCTATATGTATTGTTTGGAAATATATTGTAAGGAAGAGTTGTTCCTCTTCCACATTTATTTATTAAAGTATTTATATTATTATGGACCTAGTGTTTTTAATTTTATTCTATGTGTTATAGTCTAAATTTGTGTATATTATTGCTCAAATTAGCCAAAATTTGCCTGTTCCAAGTCCTTGCAAGTTGGTTCTTATGCTCATTTGCTGTCCCCATAATTTTGTGAGCAGTTGATTACATTCCTAGGAGCTTAAAAAAAATCCCAATGTCTGTAAGTTTCATCCCACATTAATTTAGTCAGAATTGTTTGGGGTGTGACTCAGATGTTGATTTTTTAAATTAGGATGTTTCTATTTATCTGGTAATTTTTTTATTTTTAAATTTGTTCTAATTAGTTATACATGATAGTATAATGAATTTTGACCCATTGTACACAAATGGAGCACAACTTCTCCTTCCTCTGGCTGTACATGGTACAGTCATACTGGTAGTGTAATCATATGTGTACATAGGGTAATAATGATTCTGCCAGTTACCAGTGACAAGTTCTGCTTCCTCACATGTTGAAGTTTGAACATTAGAGGACCGCACCCAGGCATGCATATAAAGCAGGGTTTAATTAAAAAAGGGTAACATAGACTTCTCCTGGAAGGGAGAAGGGGGTCATAACTGGTATCCCCCAGAAGTGAGGATGTCTTGTCTTTTTATATCTTAGGCTTCCTTAGTTCTCCTGCTCTCTTCCCCTTATCTCTCTCTGTGTGACTAGGCCCAGGGGATGCTCTGGTGGGATGGCCAAAAGGTAAAAAGCAGATGAACAAGGTAGAGTGATCTGGGCAGGAAGGGGGCATAATTAACAACTCCCTGTAGAAAGGGATAATCCCTGGGACAGGTTAGCTTAGCAACAGGTTGGAGCAGGGGCAGATTATCTTGATAATGGTGGAGGAACTACTCTGAAGGCATTAGCATTTCAATACCTCTCCAACTTTTCAGACCCAAATTGGCCTCCTGGATCTGATCTGATTCGATTTTCCAATCCATACTGACTGCTTGTCTAATTCTGGCTTCAGTAATGTCCACCTCATTTCACTGTCCTTCCCATCCTGACACCCCTTCTCCTCTCTACCCTCTGCACAATCCTTCATTCTTCCCTATCCCACCCCCTATTATAGATCAGCATCCACTTCTCAGAGAAAACATTTGAGTTTTAGTTTTTTGGATTTGGCTTATTTTGCTTAGCATGCTATTCTCCAGCTCCATCCATTTATCTGCAAATGCCATAATTTCATTCTTCTTTAAGGTGGAGTAATAGTCCATTGTGTATATATACCACATTTTCTTTATCCATTCATCTGTTGAAAGGAATCTAGGTTGGTTCTATAGTTTAGCTATTGTGAATTGAGTTGCTATAAACATTGATGTAGCTATCACTATAGTATGCTGATTTTAAGTCCTTGAGATATAAACCAAGGAGTGGGATAACTGGATAAAATGGTGGTTCCATTCCAAGTTTTCTGAGTTATCTCCATACTGCTTTCCTTAGTGGTTACACCAATTTGCAGTTTCATCAGTAATGTATGAGTGTACATTTTCCCCCACAACCTTGCCAAAATTTATTATTGCTTGTATTCTTGGTAATTGCCATTCTGACTGGAGTGAGATGAAACCTTAGTTTTGATTGGCATTTCTCTAATTGCTAGAGATGTTAAACATTTTTTCATCTGTTCTTTGATCGATTGTATTTCTTCTTTGGTGAACAGATATTGATACACTTTTAAAAAATCTTTCCAGATAACTCTTATATTCAGCCTAGTTTGAAAAACATACTCAGTAGATTTTTTTTTCTGTAAATTTATACAAATTCTAAGAAAACCTATCTCTGACTTTATATATACAGTGGTATGTGATGTATATGCATTTGTGTTTGTAATGGGAAAATGATTAAATGATAATAACTAATGATTGCCAAGTAAGAAACACTGAGGGAAACTGTGAACCACATAATTGGATTTTATACCTTTTGCATTAGTCTGTGAATCAGGTAGGGACAGGCTTCCCATGTGTAAAGTAAAAACCCCAAATAGCAGACATTTAAATATTATTGATGTTTATTTCTTTTTCAAAATAAAGCCTGGAAATAGGCAGTCCAAGTCTGGTGTGGTACATACATATCATTAAATCCTCTTAGATATAAGTCCCATTAGTGCACAGTAACACCTCTCTTGTGTGGTCTTCATTGTTCTGGTATGTATGTAGGTGCCACCACATTCGTATCTATGAAGAAAACTGTGGGACTAAGATGTCTTTTATTTTAAACTCGCATTTTAAAAAGTATTTAAAATTTAATATTACATAGAAAAGTGCATAAAACATGCATATAATACCTCATAAACATTTGTGAAGTGAACACACAGGCCAAGAAATAGAGTATTATGGTATTTCATAAGTCTCTGGTGTAGCAGTTCCCAGTTAACAATTTATTCCCTCCCCTTGAGGGTAAGTGCTGCTATGACTTTTATAGCAAATATTTCCTTACTTTATTTCTTTGTTAGTATTCCCAAACATTAGAGTTCAGTTTTTTTCTGTTTCTAGATTTTACACAAATGTAATAATGTTATGTGCACTTTTATAGCTTTCTTATCCTCCAAAATGTTTAAGTCATTAGAATTTCAGTGGATCTCTATAGATGACTCATTTTCAATGTTGCACAGTATGGCACTATATGGATATAATACAACATGTTAATTTTAGTGTTGGTGGACATATCAACTATTTTGGGTTTTCTTCAGTTATTATAATGTTATTATGAAGATTTTTGTACATATTCCCTAGTTGCTACGTGTTGTTGTTACTATGGTTTTCTATCAGGGAGGGGGGATGCTTGTATCATATGACAAAGATGTCTTCCATTTACAATATAACATCTGAATGATTCCAGCCCCACTAAGAGTTATACCAGAGCTTCTGATACTTATGTCTTTGCCAACACTTGATCTTGTCTGTCTTTTAAACTTCAACAACTCTGGCAGATGTGTAGTGTTATCTCAGTGTGGTTTTAATTTTCATTTTTTCAAGTAAGTACTTAATATTAGACCTCTTTTAAATTGTTGCTAGCTATTTACATATTATCTTTCATGAAGTATCTGTTCTAGTATTTTGCTCATTTAAAAGTAATGGTTGAATGTCTTTTTTGATATATTTTTCATTCTTTATATCTTCTTAATATATTAGTAGTTCTTTGTTGTTATTTTTGCTGCAAATATCTTCTTTCCCCACTTTATGACTTATCTTTTCTACTATTTTTATGTCATTTGATGAACAGAAGTTTAATTGTGATGTAGTCAGATTTAATAATGTTTTATGGTTTGGTGTTTTTGTCTTGTTTATGAAATTTACCTACAATGTTATGAAGATATTAGATTCTTTCCTAAAAGTATAATTTTGTCTTATAAACTTAGACCTTTAATTGATCTGTGATTGATTTTGTGTTTGATGTAAAGTAAGGATTGAATTGAAAAAAATTTTTAATTTTTGAATAGCTAGTTATTCTTTAAAAATATATATATTTTTTTAGTTGTAGATGGACACAATGTCTTTAGTTTATTGCTTTGTACATGGTGCTGAGGATCGAACCCAGGGTCTCACGCATGCGAGGCAAGCACTCTACCACTGAGCTACAATCCCAGCCCGAATAGCTAGTTATTCTAAGACCATTTATTTTAAAACATGTTTTTCAATGAAAAGATATATGGTTGCCTAGTGTTGAGGTGAGAGAGGAAGAATGACAAATGTGTGGGGCACATGGGATTTTTAGGGTGATTAAACTATTCTGTATAATGGACATTTGTCATTTTAAATTTGTCTAAACAATGCAAAGAGTGAATCCTAATGTCAATTATGGATTTTAATTAAAATATTATATTAATATTGGCTCTTCAGTTGTAAAATATGCTACAATCATAAGCTGTAAACAGACGAAACAGGGTGGGATGAACCAGTAAATGGGAACTCCATTTAAACTTTCTGTTTAAATTTTTTCCGTAAAAATACCTAGAACTTCTCCAAAATAAAGTCCAGTAAGTGCCACTTCTATTATAAATGTTATGTGTGACACATGTACGGGACCATTACTAGATATCTATTCTCTTCCAGTAATCTTTTTGTCTATATCTCATTAAAAATCTTTTTGTTGTTATTGTCACACACTTTAATATATCTTGCTGTCTGGTAGTGCAAGTTTTTCCATCTGTGTCTTGATTTTTAAAAGTGTTTTGATTATTTTTGGCCTTTGTCTTTTCATGCATGAAGATTTCTGTTTAATTTTTTTTTTTTTTTTTT
>PVHX01015917.1:0-45029 GCA_004024805.1 Geosciurus inauris
GACTGAAGGTTAAAAAATGGGGAAAAAATATCATTCACATGGATCTCATTGTCAGGTTTGGTCAGGGTCCAAGATGCCCAAATAAGGAAGCTTGTCAGCGGAGCAGCAAGCCAGATGTGACGTCACTAGTGTTCATGCCTCCTGTCAATCAGCGAGTTTTCCTGACCCATCAGGAAGGACTCTGGCCTTCTCTTCCTGTACCCAAGCCCTCCCCTTCCTGACTGGGTTTTCTTGAAATTCTCTATGCACGGAATCTCCGACGCCATTTCTTCTGACCCGCTCTGAGGGACGGGGATTTGGTCCAGGGCGCATTCCAATAAAGCCTTGCCAAGTGGCTTAATTCGTCTTCTCCTGTTTGTGTGATATTTACACTCGTAAACAAGCAGGGGTTCCTATCCTTATATCAAATAATATGTAATTCAAACCAAAGTTAATTAGAAGGGACCAAGAAGGTAATTTCATATTGCTTAAGGGAATTATACATCAACAAGACATAACAATAATTAGTATTTGTGCCCCAAACAGTGGAGCACCTACGTACATCAAACAAGTACTTCTCAATTTCAAGAATCAAACAGATCCAAACACAAAAATACTGGGTAACTTTACCATGCCACTGTCACCACTGGATAGGTTCTCCAAACAAACATTGAATAAAAAAGCTATAGAACTGATGAATATAATTAATATTTGGTCTCACCAGACATATATAGAATACGTTATCCATTAAGAACTGAGTACACTTTCTTCTCAGCAGCACATGGATCCTTCTCTAAAACAGACCATATTTTATGCCACAAAGCAACTCTTAGCAAATACAAAAAAAAAAATAGAGATAATCTCTATCAATATAATATTGATGAACCCAGCCTAACTCTATTTTAAGATCGGAAGCAATCTCAACACATTTCTGTAAATGTGAATTTACACATTTCTGTAAATTACACATCTCAAGTAATTTCTGTTTTACTTGCTTGGACTATGGCTTTGACTAGAAACTGCCTTCACTGAAATCTCAGCTTTAACTAAATAGTCATGTCTGGCTTTGACTAGTCCATTGTCCTGGATCTTCTTTTTGGGTGAGGACAGTTGCTTATCAACCCCTTTGTTTATGCAATGTAAGCTTGCTTTATTTGATTTAAAATTGGAGTTTGTGGCCTTCTCTTTGCACCCTTGGTTCAACAAATACTTTGTATTCTATCAGATTATAATTGAATGAAATTAGAAATCCATGATAAAGCAAAAAATAGAAGCTACTCTAAAACCTGGAGACTAAATAAAACACTATTGAATGACGAATGGATGGTAGAAGAAATCAGGGATAAAATTTTAAATACTTAGAGGTAAAAGAGAATAGCAAAACAACTTGTCAAAATCTCTGGGACACTATTAACACAATTTTAAGAGAAAAGTTTATTGCACTGAGTGCTTTCTTTAAAAGAATAGAAAGTCACCAAACAAATAACTTAACATTATATTTCAAAGCTTTAGAAAAAGAAGAACAAATGAAGACTAAAAGCAGTAGAAAACAGGAAATAATTAAAATCAGAACCCAAATCCCTGAAATTGAAACAATAACAACAACAAACAATTCAAAAAGTAGATGAAAAAAAGCATTGGTTCTTTGAAAAAAATAAATTAAATTGCCAGGCACAGTGACACATGCCTGTAATCCCAGTGGCTCTGGAGTCTGAGGCCCCTCACACAAACTCTTTTATTGGCTTCCTATGAAATAGTCACCAGTAGGTACACGTAATTCCCAAATTATACAGATTCCATTCTTTTACAAATTGAACTATATAAAAAACTAATGAATCCTCTCATCAAAATGCAAACAGGTTGCCTTTTCTGGCCTCTCATTTAACCAGCCTCTATATGGCCTAAACCTAGATGACATGGTACTCTGAAGTGTTCCAGAGAAAGAAGCCTTTGCAACTTATAGGAAGGAGCTAAGTCTGTTTACTAACAGTTCAGCAAGTAAAGTAGAAGAAACTGATCCTAATTGCATTTAACAACTAGTATGACATCATTCATCCTAAAATGACAAGAATTAAAAGTAACTCTGATTAAATATCTTAACTTCTGAAGATAATATCCATCAGCAGACAGTCCTCAGAAGATGAGTGCTGGCCTGGATTCTTCAACCATACAAGCCCTGGCACAATATGGACAGTGCCTCCAAGAATGTCAGAGCACAATACTCTAGCTGATTGGAAACACTTGCTGTGATATCTCCTGTTCTAGTCTTAATTTTATACTGTAAGTAGTATTTTTTCACATTAATATTAGAATACTATATATGTCTAATTTTTCCTACTTTGTTCTTGTACTAATAAAATGACTCAATTAGATACAGGTTTTATTGAGGCAATGGCAACACTGATGCTTTATATCAGCTCACAAAGCCATTGATAGTAAAACAAACCTAAAGATTTGTTGGATATATCACTCAATACCAGTTCAGGAAAAATCCAACCCATGACCCAGCCTCACGAAGGATACCTTACGTTACTTCTGATCAATAAAATTATACTTAAAATGTTAGCAATGTATCTACTGATAAATATTTAATATGGAGTTTGTGCAGTTAAACTTATGTAGAGAGAATGACTCACCATGATTGTATGAACTGACATAATAAAAATTGAAATAAATTTCATTTATCAAATTGTCATAATAGTGAAGGGGTTCTTTTTTTTCCATTTTTTGTGGAAATAGAAATCAGGCCTCCAAAGAAACAGAAACACATGAAAATAATTTTTTAAATTAAATGACATAAAAGATTAAAACATTCAGGATTAGGAGCAACTGAGGTTGGTGCAGAGATGGAGGTCTCATATGTATCCAATGGCATTTCCTTTCTCCACCCAAGACTCATACTTTTCATAGCATTTAAATTGTTTGCTTATAGCAGCACAGGAGGCTGAGGCATGAGGATCACAAGTTCAAAGCCAGCTTCAGCAACTTAGCAAGATCCTAAGCTACTCAGTGAAACTGATCTCTAAATAAAATATAAGAAAGTGCTGGGAATTTGTCCTACTTTGTTCTTGGCTCAAAACAACCCTGGGTTCAATCCCTGGTTCCAAAATATATAAACAAACAAACAAACAAATAATTATATGATTTCTTCATGGTACATTCTTAAAGTCACAAATTTAAAAACCCACTAAGGTTTGCCTGGGCTTAGGGATGAAAGGGTGTGATTACAATAGGAGAGACAAGAGGTCCTAAAGTAATGACACTGTTCCATATCATAATTGTGCTATGGCTACAGATTTATATGATGCACTGCAATTTGGTGTTCATAGATAGAGCTGTATACCAAAGAGTTAAAACTTCTGTACAATCCATTAAGAAATAATATTTGAAATACTAGGAAAATAAAGTGGTTGCACTTTCTATTTTGTGACTGGACTCATTTTGATACATAACATTACTTACTGAATGTGGGGGGAAAAGCTCCACTGTGGGAGGCAAAATAGCACCAGGAGCAGATTCTCCTACAGTGTGAGGATGGATGCAGCCATACTGACACGTCGATTCTAACCCAGTGAAACTGATTTCAACTTCAGGCCTCCAGAGCCATGACACAGAAACAACACTTCTGTTACTGTAAGCCACCAAGTTTGTTACAGAAGCAAAAGGAAAACATGCAACAACAACTGTGTGGTTCCAAAGCTTGAACCTGTCTAGACCTGAGATAACTGACCCTGCACACTGTGGCTGGAAGGTTTTGTTTTCGTGTGTGTGTGCGTGTGTGTGTTTTCATTCTTTTGGACAAATTATCACCTTAGTTAGACAGACCTTTTAGGTGAATAACAACATACCCTCTCTCTTATGAAACGTAGCAATAAAATATAAGCCATACTTCCCTCTCACTCCATTATCAGTCTTGGGGGAAATGGACTAATAAAGAGTCCACTTCCTTCTCCAGGACAGGTGCTAGTGATAATATTGAGGAAAAAGAGGGCAGCCAGTTGAAGGAGGGACCACAACATCAGCTATTCCCATTCAGATGTTTTAAATCTCATATATTCTAATGACAAAAGAACAAGCAAATTAGCTGAAAATGAACATCCATAACGCAGCCAAGTGGGATCCTCCTCACCATACCAATGACTAGCTTTATTGATTCTTAATATGGGAGCTCTTAAAATGCACCTACCTTTGACTAGAAGTCAGAGAATTAGGGAATTTCTTATTTATACAGTTTCTTTCCTTTCACTGATTCATTAGAATAACTAGAAGATATAATTTTTAAAAGAAACTTGTGATAATGTTTGATCAATCTAGCATGAAGATATAGAGCTTTATAGTGAGTCATCTGTGAATTAATCATTAACCAAGTTTCTTCTGTAACCCACTAGTAAAAGATGAGTAAAGCAGTGGGAAAATACATAATAAGGATTTTTTTTACATGCACTAGAAATAAAAGTAAAGGAGAAAAAAATTAAATGTCAAAAAATAAATATATAATAGAGTTTTATCAAGAAATAAAGGCATAGATAAACAAATTCTGTTCTGTATAATTGGGATTTACAACAGGATGTTTCAGGATAAATATAGATAGTAAAAAGAGCATATAATGAAAAAAATTACATATCTATTCTCTTCCATAGTGAATATTTGTGTTGTTGGAAGATGAGTTTACACCTCATATTCAGACTGCTCTCTTAAAAATAACCTCTTGTAATCAATATCATAATCCCCGTTATTGGTGGGCTTTTGACTCTTTAGATATTGCATTAGTTATTTTTCTAATTAGAAAACATTACACAGCAAACATGAAAATATGTGTGATACAAAAAATGTGAAATTGATAATTTTGTTTCCAGGTAATCTGTTTCCAATATCCAGTCAAAGAATACAAAGGAGCACACATATAGAACAAAGAAGTCTAGGGATCTATTATACAATAGAAGGCATATAGCTAATTCTACTGTATTATGGATTTCTGCCATATAAATTGATTTTAAATATACACAAAAATGTTGGAAAAATTTATTACACAACATTAAACAAAATAATGAAGCAACTGGGTCAGAATGAACCTAACATATTTACTATATGTATTCAATGTTAACATGCTTGTTTCCATTTGCATTGAGGCAAATGCTATAGAAGGACTGTGGCAAAGGAAGCAAGTGGGGCTCAGCCCAGTGGCAGGTTTGAGTACAGGCTGCAGGTGTCTGGGAAGCATCGTGCACTGGCTGCACAGAAGTAGACATCTGAGTCTCCAGGTTGGGTGGCTGTGATGTTCAGGAAGAAGTGTTGGGCTTTCTTATCCAACACAACAACAAATCTTTCGATTTGATTTATCTCCTTATTTGAACGAATGTCTATAATATGCTGGGGACCTTTTCCAGCTTCTTGTTTATACCAAGAGAAGTAGTCCAAAGTACTGTCTGAATAAGTACAGTTGATAACAGCACTGCCTCCCTCCTGGACACTCAGGGTAGAAGGACGCTGCACCACCTTCTCTCCTTGGCTAAACCCTATGCAGAAAGAAAATGAAAAAAGGATGATGTTGGTGTGTGATTACTCTTCAGAATTTTCCTATTCTTTGTTAACTATGGAAAGCTTACATAAAGCCAGTCTTATTTCTATAAGTCTAAAGAACATCTGCTAATATATTCTGTTTTCCCCAAATCCTCAACTTACAGTCCAGCTGCAGCCACAAGAACATGAAGAAAGCAGGATTAGATATCTTCATTGTTCTTCTCAATTAAGATCAATCCAGACTTGCAATCTACCCAGGAGAGCTGCTCCTGTTATCAGGATGTTCACTTTTCACAGTAACAATTATAGTGGCTTCTCTTTATTGTCTATCCAACCTATAAGAAAAAGCCTATTCATTCAGAATCCACTGCAGTGAACCCTCCCCCTATTGTGCATCAGCTGGGGTAGACTGCCACCTTGTGGTGATATCCCTAACTACTGAAATCTCTGGTTAAATTGTCTTTTACCCTATCAAGGATAAAGAAAGACACAGAAGCAGAAATGGGTCAAAAGTAGGTCGTGGTTCCAAGATTAGATTTACAAAAAGTATGTAGAGATAAAGATTAGTGTTAAAGAACACTACTGAGTCAGTGTTAATAAATTGGAAAGGAGTAGATGCTGTTGGTGTTGCTATAACAATGGGTGGACTTGACATGTTTGAAATCAAGGAAGCGCCATGATTCATTCTCATAAGTGAAAGAACACTTAATACTTCCCCTTTCAGCAAAGTTGACCTTCAAGATTTGTCCATAATGAAGCAAAACTCTTCATTAAAGTTACTTATAAGCCCAAGATAAGAGTAAGACAGAGAGGACAACTTAATATTTGAAATGCACATTATCTCAGACTCTGCCCATCCAAGCTCAGTCCTGCCCATAACTTACTATTCCTAGAGAATGGGCAGTACCAATGTTACACTATGGCATCTTCCCTCAGTAAAGTTGTGTTATGTTTTGGATGTGATGTGCCTCCCACCCCCCCAAAAAAGCTCATGTGTGAGACAATGCATGAAGGCTTAAAGGACAAATAATAGGGTTGTGAAAGCCTTAACCCAATCAGTGAATTTATTCCCTGATGATATTAAATGAGTGGTAGCTGAAGGCCAGGTAGTGTGTAGCTGGGTCATTGAGGGCTTGCCTTTGGGGTATATATGTTGTATCTGGCAAGTGGATTCTCTCTCTGCTTCCTGATAATCATGTGAGATTTACTTCTGTCACATTCTTCTGCCATGATGTTCTGCCTCACCTCAAGCCCCAAAGAATGGAACCAGCTGTCTATGAACTCAGACCTCTGAAAACATGAGCCCTGAAATAAACTTTTCTTCCTCTACAATTGTTCTTATCAGTTCTTTCAGTCATAGCAGTGAAAAATCTGATTAAAACAGGTGCCTGGGATGAAAAGTAAAGATCAAATCTTAATGGTAAGGGAGCATGGGGATAAATTCTTGAATCATTCATCCTCTAACTTCAAAAAATTTGACAGATATGTTGTGTTGAATGGCAATGAAAAATTTGACAACCTTTATGAAAACTTTTTCTATTTCTGATGGCTTTTGTTCTGCAAATTCCTGAGAGAATGAGAAGAGATTCTCAAAAATCATCAGACTACAGATTCTAAATATGTAATCACATATAAATTTATTTTTTATGTGATTTTATTTTCTGTTATCAAAATGGGTTATTGTCCATGAATGCAATGACTGTCTTATATCCTACCTGGAATTTCCTCTTAACCTGTGAGCCAGTACTCCTGGGATGGACTTCTGCTCCTTGATCAACGATTTTCCATTAGGATTCCCAGAACAAAGTTCTTTCCTCAAAACTTTGATAAAGTACTTCAGATCTGTACATTTCCAGGATTATTTTCATTTGCAAAAGCAAAGCAAAATCCACCTGCTCTTTTCTTAAGGTTTCCTGAAACATCTGTAAGAAACAAATCTAGGGAAGCCTACATATTGCCTATGTGATCTATGAAGATAATACAAAAAGAAAACAGAACTCCCAAAATTAACCATGAGCAATGGCTTCTGGCCAACCAAGATGACCTCATTTCCAGAGTCAAGGCCCCTTTCCTCTGATTTGTTCTCACTATACCCCTGGAGTCACAGAGAGTAAATCTAACTCCTCATTTACATCTTATGCCATTAAATATTTAAGGACACCTGTGATGACAAACTTCAACCCAATGTATATATGCATACATATGTGTGTGAGTGTGTGTGTATCTAAAATAATGTTTCACATGTATAACATGTTTCCATTCTAAATTTCTTCTATACTCACCCATTCCTCACATGATAGAATTCTCAAATCCTTCATTGAACAAAGTTTCCTATTCTTGAATACAGATACTTCAGATCAGTGTTAACTTTTTGAGTTGTGGCATCCAAAAGAATATTATCTACCACCTCAGGGACTGTCAGCTGCAGGAAGACAATGTTCTCCTTGGTGTCTCAATTTCAATCTCATTTTTGCTGACAATCTTGAGTGATGCTGGTGATGTTGGTAACTTTTCTTTAAGTGATGGCCACCTGGGATAATGAATATACACAATGACTTTTAGGAAAGGCCCTAAGAGATGACCTGGGTATTCAGGAAGGATGGCCTGTCACTCGTCTAACTCCATTATTAGCCAGTGAGTGGTGGACTTATTTTCTAGTAGAATAACAAGAAATGAATAAAATTGAGAATAAAAATATGAAAGATTAATGCAAGAAAGTGTTTTTCTTTTAAAAATAAGTAAGATTGATTAACCCTTTGCCAAACCAGTCCTAACAAAGAGAGACAAGACTCAAATTAACAAAATTATAAATGAAAAGGAAATATCACCACAGACATCTCTAAGACCTAGAGAATCATTAAGAATTATTTTGAAAATGTATACATCAATCAACTGGAAAACCTAGAAGATATTAGCAAATTTCTAGACACATATGATCTACCTCAATTTAAAAACCTAAGCAGATCAATATCAAACATTGAGATTAAAGCTGCAATTAAAAATCTTCCAATGCAGAATATCCCAAGACCAAATAAATTTTCAACTTAGATTTATCAGGCATTTAAAAAAAAAACTAATAACGATCTTCCTCAAATTATTCCATGAAATAGAATGGGAGGGAATACTCCCAAATTCAATTTATTAATCTAGTATTGCCTTGATACCAAAAGTAGACAAAGGACATCAAAGGGAAAAAAATACAGACCAATAACCCTGATGAACATAGACTATAAAGCCTTAATAAAAATTAGCAAGCCACATTCAAAAACATATTAATAAAATTGCACACCATGCTATAGTGGGTTTTATTCCAAGCAAGCAATGTTATTTCAATATATACAAGTCAATAAATGCAATTCATAACATACATAGAATCAAGGACAAAAATCACACGATCATTTCAATTGATGCAGGAAAAGCCTTCAATAAAATCTAGCACCCATTCATGTTAAAAAAAACAGTGAAGAAACTATGTATAAAATGAACTTGTCTTGAAATTATAAAGATTATATGTGAAAAACCCAAGTTCAAAATCATTCTGAACAGGGAAAAACAAAAAGAATTTTCTCTTAAAGTAGGAATAAGATAAGGATGTCCAGTCTCACCACTCCTATTCAGTGTAGTTCTTGGGACTCTAACCAGATCAATCAGGCAAGAGAAGAAAATTTAAAGGATACAAATTGGGGGGGGGGGGTGATAAATTATCTACTTCCTGATAAAATAATCCTAAACATAAAAGACCCAAAAATTCTACCAGATGACTTCTAGAATTGATTTAAAAATTTTTCAGCAATGTAGCAGGATTAAAAAATCATCAAAAAAATCAATAGCTTTCCTATATTCCAATAATAAATCTGCTAAGAAAGAAATCAGGAAAACCTTTCCATTCACAATAACCTAAAAAAAATTCTTGGGCATAAATTTAACCAAGAAGGATAAAGGTCTCTACAATGAAAACTAGAGTACACTGAAGAAAGAAATTGAAGAAACTTTAGAAGGTTAACAGAACTGTTCATGGATAAGCAGAAATAAAACTGTCAGAATAACAAAAGCAATAAACAGCTTCAATGCAATCCCCATTAAATCACTAATTCTTCACAGAACTAGAAAGAAATAGTACTAAAGTTCATATGGAAGAATGAAAGTCCTAGAATAGATAAAACAATACAGAGCAAGATAAGCAATGCTAGAGACATCACAACACCTGATCTCAAATTATACTACAGAGCTATATGGACCAAAAAAACAAGTTTTATATTAACATAAAAACAGAAAGGAGCCAAGCACTATGGGGCATGCCTGTAATCCCAGCACTTTGAGAGGCTGAGACAGGAGAATCGTGAGTTCAAACCCAGTCTCAGCAATGGCGAGGCACTAAGCAACTCAGTGAGACCTTATCTCTAAATAAAATTCAAAATAGGGCTGAGGATGTGGCTCAGTGATTGAGTACCCCTGAGTTCAATCTCTGGTACAACAACAACAACAATAACAACAAAGAAAATAAAAAACAGAAAAGAACACCAATGGAATAGAAGAAATCACAGAGACAAATAGGCATCTATATAGCCATCTGATATTTGGCTAAGGTGCCAAAAATATATATTAGATTAAAGATAGCCTTTTAAACAAATGGTGTTGGGAAAACTAGTTATCGATATGTATAAGAATGAGACTAGACCCTTATTTCTCATCCTCCACAAAAGTCAACAGAAAGTAGGCCAAAGACATATGAATAAGAACAGAAAATGCGTGATTGCTAGGGAAAAAAAAATCATAGGGTCAACAAACCCACTTATTGGTAGAGGCACCAATTTTCTTAACAAGATCCCTGATTTTCAGGAAATAAAACCAGGAATCAATAAGCACAATGGCATGATATTAAAATATTTCTGCACAATAAAAGATACAAGTAAGAACATGAAGGGAGGGCATGCAGAATGGGAGAAGATTTTTAACACATGAATAACCCAATCAATAAATGAACAAATGAAATAAAAAGACATTTCTCAAAAGAAGAAATGCAAATGGCTGATAAATGTATTTTAAACTGTTCAACATACTTAGCAATCAACAAATTCCAACCAAAGCCACACTGAGATATAGTTCACCCAAGTTAAAATGGCAATCATCAAAAAAACAAATAACACTAAATGCTGCCAAAAATGTGAGAGAAAATGTACAGGCATACGTTGTTGATGGAGTTGCAAATCAGAACAACCAATTTGGAAATCAGTATGAAAATTCCCCAAAAGACAAGGAGACTTCAGCATACAAAACAGCTATTCCACTCCTTAGTATTTATCAAAAAAAACCCAAAAAACTAAAAACATAGTATAATGATTCATGCATACAAATGTTTATAGCAGGACAATTCACCATAGCCAAGTTATGGAACCAGCCAGGTGCCCAGCAACAGATAAATGAATACAGAAAATGTGGTATATGTTAAGTAATGGGATGTTAATCAACCATAAATAAAAATAAAATTATGTTATTTGCTTATAAATGGATAAAACTGGAGAACATCATGCTAAGTAAAATAAGCCAGAATGATAAAGTCAAAGGTATCTTTTATATACATAAGCTAGAGTGAAATAAACTAAAAAAGAATGGGCCAGGCGCAGTGGCACATGCCTATAATCCCAGCACTTTGGGAGGCTAAAACTGAAGAATTGTAAGTTCAAAGACAGTCTCAGCAATGGTGAGGCACGAAGAAACTCAGTGAGACCCTGTGTCTACCTAAAACACAAAATAGGGCTGGGGATGTGGCTCAGTGGTCGAGTGCCCCTGAGTTCAATCTCTGGTACAAAAAAAAAAAAAAAAAAAACGAATGGGATGCCATATAATAGAAGGGAGAAGAGTGGAGGGAAGAGAACAAAGGGGGAAGTAGAAGAGAATGGAAAGGGGAGAAACAATGGAAAATGGAAAGAAATTTGCCAAATTATGTTATGTACATATAGGAATGTATAGCAGTGTACAAAGCAGCAATTTTTTAAAATAAATAAAAAGAAGATAAGAATGAGAGAGAGGAAACACGGAAGCATTGGAGATTGACAGGGAGAAATGTCATAATGAACCCCATTAGTATGTATAACTATAATGCCTTAATAAAAACATTTTTAAGATACACAATAGAATTTAGAGTAATACATAAGTAACAACATAAACTTACAAAATGTAAAAAATTTGGTGTCATAAATTTATATAAAAAAGAACTAGCTTTAAATAAAGCTTCTTACAGGGAATGTTTACTCTGTGCCTGTCCCCACCATTGTAGCATTGTTGCTTTATTTTAATAGCGGCTCACAGGTAAGAGTTTGCCTTGAGTTTCAGAGCAGACTTTGGACTAGGACTTTTGAGCAGTGCTATTTCTGAACTGTTAGGACTTTAGGAGCCCTGTGAACCACCACTTCGGAGAGGCCTGCCCCACCCTGCATAGCCTGCTGCCCCAGAGAGGAGCCCCACGCAGCGGTTCCCTATTCACCAACCTGTGGCTCCACCCAAGCCACCTGCATTTGAGGCATAGCAGCCACTACCATAGCCCTCACTATGTGGTAATCTCTACCTTGGGACATCAGACAGGTCCAGGAGGCAGCTGCCCATAGCAATACCAGGGACCACATTGTGGCATCACCAAATAGACCACCCAATGCCATCATACATCCCATCCTTCCAGCCCCACCTCTGAAAGCAGTTGCCTCCATATTGGGACACTGCCACTGCCATCTTGGGTTACCTCTGCTGCTGCCTCTGCCTTCTTTAGCTGGGGCAGCTTCCACTTTGGGACATTGACTGTGGCCTAAAAGCCCAACATCAAGGTACCTACAGACTTGATGCTATTGCTGCCACCAACTAGGGGCATGGCTGCTTCCATCTAGGGATAATAATCAGAACCTGGGAAACAGTAGCCAAGGTCCCTGTGGGCCCAATTGTGCCAGAGGTAACTAGGTGTACTAACAGACACCATCATTTTACAGAGGCAACAGAGAGCCTTACATGGAGTTGCCTGTCTTTTTTTCCTCCTGCTAACAGCCAACTTCCTTTGATTAACTTTTTACTAGTCGTATAATCTAATACCTCTATATTTTTACATTCTATTTCATTAACATCACAACCTATCCCCCCTCCATCTTTAGAAATAGTAAACCCTTATGCAAATCTATTGGCTATATTGTAGAAGATAATCAAACTCATCATTTCTGGTTATAGTGACAAAACTGTAAATGTCAAAATAGAAGCTAATTGATATTGGTTGCATTGGATGCTGTAAACATTGATATCCCTCTTAAAGGTGAGGTATTGGTAATCTGCAGAAACACTGTAAGACTATAGGGTAGAAACTGCAATAACTCAGATCTGCACTGCAAGAGCAAGACACATAGATAACATAAAAATGCAAGGGAGGAAAGTGCCCCTAACAAACCAATATACTACAACAATAGAATCCATTGATAGTGCAGTAGATAAAATGTCAGAGAAAGAATTCATATTATACATAATTAAAATGATCTGCAATTTAAAGAATGACCTAAGTGAGCAAATAAAATTGATCACTCCACCAAAGAGATAAGAGAGTAATACAGGCAACCATTGATCACACCAACAAAGAGATAAGAGAGCAAATACAGGCAACTATTAATCACATCAACAAAGAGATAAGAAAGCAAATACAGGTAGTAAAGGATTACTTCAAGAAAGAGATAGAGATTCTTTAAAAAAAAATCAGAAATCCTTAAAATGAAGGAAACAATAAACCAAATAAAACACTCCATAAAAAGCATCACCAACAGACTAGATCAGTTGGAACACAGAACCTCAGACAATGAAGACAAAATATACTATCTTGAAAATAAAGTTGACCACAGAGTGAAAATGGTAAGAAACCATGAACTGAGCATCCAAGAACTATGGGATAACATCAAAAGACCAAACCTGAGATTTATCAGGATAGAAGAAGGCACAGAAATACAAACCAGAGGAATGCACAATCTCTTCAATGAAATAATATCAGAAAATTTCCCAAACATAAATAATGAATTGGAAAATCAAATACAAGAGGCTTACAGGATACTAAATGTACAGAATTACAACAGATCACATCAAGACACATTGTAAGAAAAATACCTACAATACAGAATAAGAATAGAATTTTAAGGACTGCAAGAGAGAGGAAATAGATTATATATAGGGGGAGATCAATTTGGATATCAGCAGATTTTTCAACCCAGGCCCTCAAAGCCAGAAGATCCTGGAATAATATATACCAAACTGTGAACGAAAACGGATGCAAACCAAGAATCTCATATCCAGCAAAATTAAGTTTCAGATTAGATGATGAAATAAAAACCTTCCATGATTAAAAAAAAAAGCTAAAAGAATTACAGCAAGAAAGCCTGAACTATAGAAAATGCTTGGAAAAAGATTCCATGATGAGAAAATTAAAAACAACAATGAACATCTGCAAAGGGAGGAATTACACTAAAGGAAAGGCAAATAAAAAAAGACTAAGTCAAGTTATACATCAACAAGACATACCAATCATAAATATCTATGCCCCTAACAATGAGCCATCTACATATATCAAACAAACCCTTCTCAACTTCAAGAATCAAATAGACCACAACACAATAATACTGGGCGACTTTAACACACCTTTCTCACCACTGGGCAGATCTTTCAAACAAAAACTAAACAAAGAAACCATATAACTCAATAATACAAACAATAATTTAGACTTAACAGACATAAAGTATTTCATCTATCACCAAGTGAATACACTTTTTTTTTTCTCAGCAGCACATGAATCCTTCTCCAAAATAGACCATATGTTATGCCACAAAACAAGTCTTAGCAAATACAAAAAAGAGAGAGAGATACTCTGCATTCTATCTGACCATAATGGAATGAATACAGAAATCAATAATAAAATAAAAAATATAACCTACTTCAAAACCTGGAGACTAAATAATACACCATTGATTGATGCATGGATAACAGAAGACATCAGGAAGGAGATAAAATAATTCTTTGAGGTAAATGAGAACTCTGATACAACATATTAAAATCTCTGGGACACTACGAAGGCAGTACTACGAGAAAAATTCATTGTGTTAAGCTCATTTATTAAAAGAAGAAAAAATCAACAAATAAACAACATGACATTACATCTCAAAGCACTAGAAAAATAGGAACAAAGCAACTCCAAAAGAAGCAGAAGACAGAAAATAATTAAAATTAGAGCTTAAATAAATGAAATTGAAACAAAAGAAACCATTCAAAAAATTGACAAAATAAAAAGCTGGTTCTTTGAAAAAATAAATTGCAAACCCTTAGCCATCATAACAAGAAGAGGGAGATAAAAAGATAAAATTATTAAAATTTGTGATTAAAAAGAAAATATCACAATAGATACTATTGAAATACAGAAGATAATTAGAAACTATTTTGAAAATTTTACTCTAGTACAATAAAAAAACCTCAACGACAACAACAAATTTCTAAAGGCATATGACCTACCCAAACTGAACCAGGAGGACATACATAACTTAAACAGATCAATTTCAAGCAAGGAAATAGAAGACACCATAGAAAGCCTATCAACTAAGAAAAGCCCAGAACCAGACAGATTCTCAGCTGAGTTCTACAAGACCTACTAAGAAGAATTAATACCAATACTCCTTAAATTATTTCATGAAATAGAAAAGGAGGGAACCTTTTCAAGCCCATTCTATGAGGATACTATCACCCTAATACCAAAACCAGACAGAAACACAACAAAGAAAGAAAATTTCAGACCAATATCCCTGATGAACATACATACAAAAATTCTTAATAAAATTCTGGCAAATTGCGTACAAAAACATATTAAAAAATAATGCACCATGATCAAGCGGGGTTAATTCAAAGGATACAAGGTTGTTTCAACATACAAAAATCAATAAACGTAATCCATCACATCAATAGAGTTAAATATAAGAATCATATGATTTTATAAATTGATGCAGAGAAGGCATTTGACAACATACACCCTTTCATGTTCAAGACACTAGAAAAACTAGGGATAGTAGAAATATACCTCAACATTGTAAAAGCTATTTATGCTAAATCCAAGGCCCATATCATCCTAAATGCAGAAAAGTTGGAAGCACTTGCTCTCAAAACAGGAACAAGACAGGGTTGCTCTCTTTCACCACTTCTATTCAATATAGTCCTTGAATCTCTAGCAAGAACAATTAGATAGACAAAAGGAATTAAAGGGCTATGAATAGGAAGAGAATTCAAATTATCACTATTTGCCAATGACATGACTCTATACTTAGTGGATCCAATAAATTCCATCAGAAAACTTCTAGAATTAATAAATGAATTCAGCAAAGTAGCAGAATATAAAATTAATATCCATTAATCAAATGTATTTCTATACATCAGCAATGAATCCTCTGAAAGAGAAATCAGGAAAATGACTCCATTCACAATAATCTCAAAAAATAATAAAATACTTGAGAATCAGTCTAACAAGAGCAGTGAAAGACCTCTAAAATGAAAATTACAGGACACTAAAGAGAGAAATTGAAGAAGATCTTAGAAGATGGAAACATCTCCCATACTCTTGGATAGGCAGAATAAATATTATTAAAATGGCCATACTACCCAAAGCGCTATACAGATTCAAAGCAATCCCAATTAAAATCCCAAAGTCATTTCTTATAGAAATAGAAAAGGCAATCATGAAATTTATTTGGAAGAATAAGAGACCCAGAATAGCCAAAGCAATCCTTAATAAGAAGAGTGAAGCAGGAGGCATCACAATACCAGACCTTAAACTATACTACAAAGCCATAGTAACAAAAACAGCATGGTACTGGCACCAAAATAGACATGTAGATCAATGGTACAGAAGAGAAGACACAGAGACAAACCCACATAAATACAGTTATCTTATACTAGACAAAGGCACCAAAAACATACATTGGAGAAAAGATAGCCCCTTCAACAAATGGTGCTGGGAAAACTGGAAATCCATATGCAGCAAAATGAAACTAAACCACTATCTCTCAGCATGCATAAAACTCAACTCAAAATGGATGAAGGACCTAGGAATTAGACCAGAGACCCTGTGCCTAGTAGAGGGAAAAGTAGGCGCAAATCTTCATCATGTCAGATTAGGCCCTGACTTCCTTAACAAGACTCTTAAAGCACAAGAAATAAAATAAAAAATCAATAAATGGAATGGACCCAAACTAAAATGTTGCTTCTCAGTAAATGAGACAATCAGTGAGTAAATAGAGAGCCTACATCTTGGGAGCAAATTTTTGCCACATGCACATTAGATAGAGCACTAATCTCCAGGATATATATAGAAATCAAAGGACTTAACACCAAGAAAACAAACAATCCAATTAATAAATGGGCTAAGGAGCTGAACAGACACTTTTCAGAAGAAGATACATGACTGATCAACAAATATTTGAAGAAATGTTCCATCTCTCTTGTAATTAGAAAAATACAAATCAAAACTAGTCTAATATTTCATCTCATGCCAGTCAGAATGGGAGTTATCGAGAACACAAACAACAATACATGTTGGCGAGGATGTGAGGGAAAAGGCACCCTCATACATTGCTGATGGCAATTCATATTGGTGCAACCACTATGGAAAGCAGTATGGAGATTCCTTAGAAAACATGGAATGGAACCACCATTTGACCCAGCTATTTCACTCCTTGGCCTATACCGTAAAGGCTTAAAAAGAGCACACTACGTGATGCAGCCACATCAATGTTTATAGCTGCAAAATTCACAATTGCTAAACTGTGGAAGCAACCTAGATGCCCTTCAATAGATGAATGAATAAAAAACTGTGGTATATGTATGCAATGGCATATTACTCAGCAATTAAAGAAAATAAAATCACGGCATTTGCAGGAAACGGATGGAGTTGGAGAATATCATGCTAAGTGCAGTCAGCCAATCCCGAAAAACCACAGACCAAATGTTCTCTCTGATAAGTGGATGCTGATTCATAATGGTGTGGGAAGAAATGAAGAAACTTTGATTGGGCAAAGGGAAGAGAGAGGAGAGGTGGGGGCATGGTGGCAGGAATGATGGTAGAATGAGATAGATGTCATTACCCTAGGTACATGTGTGACAGCACATATGGTGTGATGCTACATTGTGTACAACCAGAGAAATAAAAAGTTGTGTTGCATTTGTGTACAATAAATCAAAATACATTCTGTTGTAAAAAAAAAAGATTTTGGCAACTCTTAGACATGGACTGAATGCATTTTGCCTTGTGAGATGGACATGAACCTTTGGGGGCCAAAGGTGGAATATTGTAGTTTGGATCTTAAATGTCCCACAGTGGCTCATGTGCTTGTCCCCAGCCTACGGCACTGTTGAAAGGTAATGGAACCATTATGAGGTGGAGCTTAGTGGAAGAAAGTTAGGTCTTTGGGGGCATCCCTTTGAAGGAGATATTGGAACACCTGCCCCTCCTCTTTTGGCTTCCCAGTTGCCATGAGGTAAACAGCTTTCTTCAATACATGCTCTTGCCAGCATAGACTGCATTGCAACAGGCCAACCAACCATAAACCAAAACCTCTGAAACTCTGACCCAAAATAAATCTTCTCTCCTTGTAAAACAAACAAATAAATAAAAATGAAACTTCTTACTTTTTACTCTTTGCTTGCCCCGGCGTGCTTCTCTGGTGTTATACTTCAGCATTCAGGGAAGCAGGACTCGTCAAGGTTACTGGTCATGGGTGCTACAAGTATCAATCAATAATAGAAGTGTCCCTGGAGGATTTATTTAATTTTGTATTGCTTATGTTTATTCCAAGATAATAAAGTATATAAGCCTTAACATTTTTTCTTAAATTAGCTGTAAACACAAATGAATTGTTCACAAAATGATCAGTGTGTTAGCTCTATTTTTTCTAAAAAAAAAGAATCACTGTTACTTTTTGATTATTTAATCATAAGAATATTCCAAATAGTTTATCTATTTAATTTATTAGATTTTCACTTTTTTTTCTTTAACAACTTCATTTCCATGCACTATAATTGAAAGTGATATCAAGAGCTTTTACTCAGCACAAGACTGCAAACTGAATTTTTGATAATTTTAATTGGGTAAATGATGCAACCAATATGAAAACTCTTAAAATATGATAGAATAATATCACAAATATCTGATAGTTTCATTGGAAATATCACTTTTGTTAAATCTAGAATTGATGTTTCTAGGGAATCAATTTTTCTAACATGAAATACCTTTGCCCACAGCTCAATTTCTTATAAGTCTGAATTTAATTTTAAAAGTAAAATAATACATCAAAATTTTAATGTTTGCACAGATATTTTATATAACTGATGGATATCTCATAATTTGGTAAATGTCCCACAATTTGTATATAATTCAGAATGCTTATATTAATGCTGTATTCGATTATAAGAAAAATTAATTTAAAAAATATATATCTTAGGAAAACTTAGTTTATTCAAAACTTCATACATAAATAGCATACTTCTTCATCAGGCTACTATCTTTATATATAATTCCTATATCTAATTAGTAAAACAATCCCATTCACAATTGCTTCAACAAAAATAAAATACCTAGGAATAAATCTACCCAAAGAGGTGAGAAAAATGTACAATGAAAACTAAATTACTCTGAATAAAGAAATTGAACAAGACACTAGAAGATGGAAAGAACTCCCATGTTCATTGATAGGCAGGCATAATGCTGTCAGAATGATGAGGCTACCAAACACAAAATGCAGATGCAAAGCAATCCTCATTAAATACAAACTCACAGAATTTGAAGGAAAAAACTGTCCTAAAATTTATTTGGAAGGTTAAGAGATCCACAATAGGCAAAGCATTTCTAAAGGCGGGGAGCAATACTGAAAGCATCACAATTCTGGACTTCAAATTCTACTACATATCTATAAAGAGCTATAGTAGCAAAAACGGCATGGTACTGGCAAAAAAAAGAGACATATATGCCAATAGAAGAAACTACAAGATACAGAAAAAATTAATACAGATACAGCCATCTGGTCCTTGAAAAAGGAACCAAAATATACATTACAGAAAAGGTACCCTTTTTAACAGAAGGTGCTATGAGAAGAGAATATCCACATGTAGAGGAATGAGACTAGATCCCTATTTCTTTTTTTTTCTTTCCTTTTTTTTTTACTAGAGATTGAATTCAGGGGCACTCGACCACTGAGCCACATCCCCAGCCCTATTTTGTGTTTTATGTAGAGACAGGGTCTCACTGAGTTGCTTAGCGCCTCGCCGTTGCTGAGGCTGACTTTGAACTCGCGATTCTCCTGTCTCAGCCTCCCTAAGTGCTGGGTAGATCCCTATTTCTTACCTTGCAAAAAAAAAATTCTCAAAATTACTCAAACCAGAAATTAAACCACAAAATATACAATTCCCAGAAGAAAACATAGGGTCTACAACCAACATAAAAGTTCAGGCAATGACTTTCACAATAGGATTCCTAAGGCTCAGGGAATAATACCAAGAGTTAATAAATAGTATGACACCAATTTAAAAAATATTTGCACATCAAAGCAACCAATTAAGAATGGAAGAGAAAACCTAGAGAATGGGAAAAAAAAACTTCGCTAGCTACTCTTCTGACAAAGGTTTAATATCCAGAATATATGAAGAACTCGAAAAAAAAGCACAAAAAATAAATAACCCTATTAATAAATGGACAAATGAACTAAATGCATGGAAAAATGTTCAACATCCCTAATAATCAGGAAAATACAAATCAAAACTACACTGAGAATTTATCTCACCCCAGGTAAAATGGCTACCATCAAGAATACAAACAATAATAAATGTTGAAGAGGATGTGGAGAAAAAAAAACACTTTTACACTGTTGGGGGGAATACAAATTAGTACAACCACCCTAGAAACCAGTATGGAGGTACCACCAAAGACTAAGGATGAAACCCACATATGACCAAACTATACCACTCCTGGGCATTTATCCTAAAGAATTAAAGCCATCTCACTATAGAAATATATGCATAACCATGTTTATAGCAGGACAACTCAAAATAGCCAAAACAATGGAACCACTTAAGTGTCTGTTGGTGGATGAATAGATAATAATAAAAAAAAACATGGTATATATACATGATACAGCTTCATTCAGCCATAAAGGAAAATGAAATTATGTCATTTACAGAAAAATTGATAGAAGTTGAGAACATTATTAGGTGAAATAAATCAAATTCAGAAAGTCAAGAGTCATATATTTTCTCTCATATATGGAAGCTACAGATGCAAAGGAAAAGAAAGGTTGGGTAGGGATCTCAAGAAAATTGATGAGACATCAGTAGAAGAAAGGGACCAGAGGGAAGGAAGAGAGAAAAAGGGAAAATATTAGGGAATGATATTGGCCGAATTATATTGTCATATTGTGTGCATGAATGAATATGTAACAATAAATCCACCATTTATGTATAATTGTAATGCACTAATAAAAATTGAAAGAATTAAAATACCATTAAAAATTAAAAATTAAATTATATCTTACAAGTAATAGTACAACCACATAAAGAAATAAAGACTGAAAACTTATTTCTCAATACTATCACTCCATCAATTGCTTCTTTCTTTACATTGCCTGAGAGAACTTGCTACAGGAAGATCTTTTTAACTAATACATCCATGACAGTCCTATGTGATCAAAACATATAAAAAACTTCAGTATATGACTATTTTTATATAAAAGTGAAAATTGATATGTTTTAATTTAATGTTTTCAGCTTTACTTCAACACTCAGTAATAGTATTGTCCTTGCTGTTATGTAGACTTCATACTTGCTATGTTAATGACTGTCTAATATTCCATCAAGTGAGAGATTACTTAACCATGAAAATATAACAATAGGCATTCCTATTTCTGAGGCTGTACATAATCCCTCTTTTATATGGCATCAATTTTCAAAACCAAACTTTATAAAGTTTTCAAAGGATTCTAATTACTCCAAAATGCTTTATTGCAATGTCCATGCATAGGCATTCATTTTGTAAAAATTTACTAACAATATTGATTGCCACACACAGACATCAGGAGCAGATGGCATGTACCTGCTCTTGGAATGGGCTAGACCAACAGCTCGGTTCATAGGCTGCTCCAGACCATTTCTAAGTACCAAGCCCTGTGAAACTGTACAGGTCAGTACAGGAAGCTGGTCCTGCTCCCAACTTCACTGGAGTTGCCCAAGTGTCCTCATCTTAATTTCATGGTTTCCCACCTTCCTAGATAATCTCTTACATTAACACAAAGAGCTTGCAATACTGAGACTAATTTACATTGCAATTAATCCACATGCATGTGTAAACTTTGGAGTTGATTGTGAGAACTCTTGGTAGGTGACTACAGAAAACAAGGATTTCTTTTGGTGAAATGCTGGAAAATTTCTACTGTTTCCTAGACCCTAAATAATGTTAGAAAATCCATGGGTAATAAATTCATTAAAAATGCAAGGAAGTGCACTGGATTTTCATATAACAAAATTAATGTTTTAAAGGGTGCCATTTAGAAATTATTAAATGGATATTTTCATCAGTGATGTATGTGAACCCATTGTAGAAATATATCCATAGACATATTTTGCATTTGGGAGTCTTCTGCACTGACTAGCTCAGAGCACAAACTCTAATATCAGATTTCCTTAGTGGGAATCCCACCCAAGCTCACTAGATTGTAACCATGTGAGTTTGAGCAACTAACACTGTCAGTTGAGTGTAGGGCATGTCTACTTCCTCTTTTGCTACTGCTTTGGATGTTTGTGTGTTTTTGCATCAAGAAGAGAAATGAAGCGGCACACACCATAAAGTGCTGAAACTAAAGTGAATCCCAGAGGCAGACACTTAGCCACAAGGACTCTGGTTGCTGCTCAGAGTTTCTGCTCAGTTCCCCCTGCAGTTTCTGCTACTGAGTCACCCAGAGCACAGCAGTACACAGCCGAGACTGACACTTGATTGGAGACTTTCTTCAAGTGAAAGGACGTGGCTTCTTCGTTGTGTGTGGTTGCAAAACCTCTGTTGCTGACGTTATCATTGGCCTTCACAGCTTTCAGGAGGAGCTGTAAACCTTCTTCAGGGTATTGAACATACCAGAAAAGAGGAGAGTACCTTGAGGCTAAGTAAGTACAATGTATAATCAGCAAAGCCATATGGTCACAGTCTTCCGTCTGGGTCACTGAGTCTCCGTGGGTCCTTCCTGGGGGAGAGGAGATCTGGGTCACCTTAATATGGTTAAAAACTTTGCTGGCATCATAGAAGAAAGAGTTCAAATTTTAAAAGGCATTTTACTTACCAATTATTAAGAGCATCAATATCATTATGCCTGGAGAAGCGTTTCATCATTAGAAAGTCAACAAAATAATGTTCTTGATTCTTAACATGAAGAATGTTGAAGTCATAGTGGAATGATGAACCTCAAGTTGTCGTTCACACAGGAAGTGAGTTAGTGTTAGGAAGCTGCACCCACTGGTGGGCAGGGACTGAACTGGGGAGAATGATTTCCTGGACTCCTTCCAGAAGTCAGAGCTATGTCCTCATCTCACATCATTTAAATGCACAACAATCTTCAGGTGCCCTTGTAAATCTAAGGGACGGCTATCATAACCTATAAGATCTTCTTTATTCTTAGGACATTATCTGGAATTGAAATGCTTTAGTAGAGCATGCCAAGGTGTCTCTGTAGCCCAGAAGATATTGATATGGGCATTTTAATACAGGCTGATATAAGCACAGGTATCAATTGTGGGCCAACCTATAATCCATGAAAGTCATTATGGAAGTAATAAGAAATCAAGTCATTATTGACAGATGCAGCATTTTTTAGCACTGTATCCCACATGTAGAACACTAACTGACATTTACCAGGTGCATAATTTGTATTTGTTAAATGAAGGCAAAAAAAAAAAAATGCATAGTTGGCCTTGGTTGAGGAGTCACTACTATGGGAATGATCATTATTTCCTCTGTTCTAAACTAGTATCCATTTTAAGGAATGTTATCTTTTCAATAAAAACTTTCAAAGGGAGAAAGTAATGCTATCTAATCAATACACAAAGACTCTAGAATTTCAAAATATGTTGTTGTTTTCTCTAGGGTAGAAATCAATCACATAATCAAGAGAAGTCAGAGTGTTTACTAGTCACTGCTGCTCTTTTCACCTACCTCTGGATATAATAATATTCTTTCTCACTTCCAGTGCCTGTCCAGTTGCTTATCTTGGCCCAAACAGAGGAAAAACTTCAACTCTATTTACTGAAATTTTCAGAATAAAACCTTTGGACATTGAGTCCTGTTGTAAAGTTCCTCTTCTCTTCTCAATTTAATTTTCCCAGCCCAGCTCTGCTCATAAAGGCCAGATTAGACACCAAAGTTTAGTCACTAAGTTATTAAACCTTGAATTCATGTTTTCCAGTTTGTTTCAACTGGGAAACTAGATGCCCAGAAACATGCCCAGATCTAGTGGAAAAGTAGCCTCAGTGACCCCAGAAACCACCCTAGAACAACTGATCATGGCATCAGAAATTGTGAAAAAAACTTTCATTTTCTGTGAGCATTAAAGATGAGGACATGCCCTAGAGATATCACTCAACAACATGGCAAAGACCCATTGCCTGTCATCACACATTTCTTGCTCTATAAGTCAAAGCTTATCCTCTGGATTGGTTGAAGCATCTTCAGATCTTACACAGAATTTTCCATTACATCTGATGCTTTCACATACAGTACAATTGTTTTGTTCCCTAAAAACACCCAATATTTTTCTACCAGGAAGTTTACTAATTATTAGATGCTATTGATTTCTTCTCATAGTATTCAACTTATTAGGCATTTCACTCAAGGAAATCTCATAATTGCCTTTCTGTCATTCACAAAGTATCCATGACCAGAATGAATGCTTGATACTATCATACAAATTTTTGAATGAATTTTGTTTTTTTTAATAAATGATGTTAAAAATTGAAAAGTGCAATAACAGGCAGGACATATAACTACTACTCCAGACTACAGTGTGAAATTCCATCCTTGTGGAAAGGCAAAATTAGTTCATGTTTCTGAACTTGTAGCTTCTTCAGCAGGTCAAATTATAAAAAGACTATATACATATACAATGATGTTAATATATTTTAATGGAATTCAAAACTTCCAAATGCTACAGAAACAATGAAGTTTCTTAATCTCTTTAACCATTTCTTAACCTATGTATCTCACATGCCTCTACCAAGAATAGACACCAAATGCTTGAAATACTTGATTCTTCATGCTACTCAAAGACATTTTTGTTACAAAGACAAAGGCCCACAGATTAAGAGATACTATAGAAACTGGGGAGGGGATGATGCTTGAGCAGATGATCATGCTAAATTAAACATGCCTTTCTAACTAAAGTCCCCCTGAAATTTCCGCAAGTCCTTTTTGGATGCAAAAATTTGGTCCCCAATTGTGCAAAGAAACACTACAAGTCACTGATTAGTTTGGTCAATGAGGACAAGATATTAGCAAAGCCAGAATAGCCTCCTGGAGGAGTCAAATGTTCTCCAGTAAACACTTGCGAATGAATCCAGAGGCAACGCACCACAGCAAGGACATATTGGCTGCAACAATAAATGAACTCTTATAGGAAAACTTCTCTAGCATAGCAGGAAGTGTGGTCAGTTCATGCCTTTTCTGTGATCAACAAAATCCCATAAAAACTGTAAAAATGAGGTATTAACAGGAATGCTCTCCATGTAAATATCTCCCAAGGGATTTTATAAAATTTATTTTCTACATGATACATATCATAACAGCACTTATTTTTATCAGTGACATGGATCAAAGCACTCTCATATCAAACAGCCACTCACAATAACTAAAAATCAATGTGACTGTTTTTCCTTTCTATATCACTTTATCCACATTTAGGAAGCAAGCATTTTCTCTGAAATTTATGTAAGATTTTGCCCTTACTGAGAAATTTATCTTTTCTTATCACCTCTCTATCTTCTGAAAATGTGAAACCAAAAAATGAGATATTAAAAGTAAAAAATGATACTCGTAGCAGACACGTTTTAACCCACCCAGCATTGGTAATCCATTTTCCCCTTAGCTTTCATAGACCTGCATTGTTCCTCCTCACAAAGTTGCATGTCATCTGACTATGATCAACATCAGGTACAGGTAATTCCCAAATTACACACAACCCATTCTTCTGCAAACTGAGCTAGATAAATGAACTCATGGTACTCCATCCTTTCATCAATGTGCCAACAGGTTGTCTTCCCTGGTCTTTCATATTCATCAACAGTTATATGAACTAAACCAGATGACCTGGTATTATTAAAGCAATACCTGAGAAATACTTCCTCTGAATGCTATGGAAGTGATTTCATTGGATTCTATTGACTACCAGTTCAGCAGACAAAGCACGAGGAATTCATCTTTGGTTTGATTTTACCAACTAGTATGACATCCATAATTAAATGACAGGATCTTTGTTATTCATATTAACTATCTTAACTGTTTCTCCTGAGAGTCTTCAGGAGCTGACAGTCTACAGACAGCGAGCACTGACCAGGGATCCTTAAAGTAAACGTATTCTTACATAAAGTACACGTTACATCTGTGACAATCAGTACAGAATTCTCCAGATGATTGAAACTATTAACAGCCATATTCTCTTTTACAGTCCTTTGTTTTTATCCCTTTAGGGGTATTTTCTCACTTTAATGATAGAATATAAGTTAAAATATTTATAAAATTGATGAAATATTTCTAATTTATCATATCATTTTCCTTATACTATTGTAATAAACTTGCTTAGGAGTAGGCTTCACTTGAGGCAATAGTCATGCTATAATTCAGGTGAGCAAATCCATCACTTGCCAACAAGCTTAAAGAATTGTTGGATGTGTCATTCAATGACACAAATATCCATATAATATCATGGATGTTATAATATTATAATGCCACAAATATCCATATAATATCAATTGTCTTAATTGACTGAGATAATATCCTCAATTAGTAAAGAAAAAGTGAATTTTGATCAACAAAATTAGGTTTAAATGTTAGAAAAATATGTACCAATAAAAATTTAAGATAGAATTGATGCAGTTAAATTTACATACACAGCATGACAACCTGATTATAAGATTTGGTATAACCTTCAAAAGAACCTCTCCAATGGCCAACACGTTGTACAGAACTAGAAATCAAATATCCAAAGAAATCTAAACACTTAAAATGATGATTGTTTTAATAAAATGGCATAAAAATTTTAAAACATTCAGTTGTAGAAAAACCCAAGAGTAGGGGTAGATGGAGGTCATATGTCTGCCCAAAGGCATGTGTTTTCTCTAGGCAAGATTCTGACTTCTCAAATGCTTATATGTTGTGTGGTTTCCTTCATATGATATTCCCAAAAAGATAAACATAGAAAAAAAAAATACTAAAGATTAAAAGGGCTTAGGAATGGGCAATAAGAGCATAGGAGAGTTTTTGAAGTGATGAAATTGTTCTGTATCATGATTATGTAATGGTTACATGAACCCATTTGGTGTATTATAATTCGAAACTCACAGATAGGGCTGGTGATATAGCTCAGTTGGTAGAGTGCTTGCCTAGCATGCACAAGGCCCTAGATTCAATCCCCAACATCACCAAAAAAAAAAAAAATTCACAGATCTGTACAACCCAAAGTATTACTTTTTCTGTATAATAATTTAAAAACAAAAATTAAAACATTGAGAAAATAAAATAAAATAATGGATGTGATTTCTGTTTTTCTGATTGTACTCTGCCTAATACATTTATTATTTTCTCAATAAGGAAGAAAAGCCCCAGTCATACCAACTGTGGGTAGGTATGGGGGCAGAATAACAGCAACCAAAAAAATTCAGGTCCTTACCCCTGGATCCCTGTTATCTTATACACATATGATTTAGTTGATAATCCTGGCATGAGATCTTGCATTACATGAGCCTTAAAAGCAATTTCATGTGCACTTGAGAGAAGGAGACGATAACAGGAGAGAGATGTCAGGGTGACTGTGGAGGCTGAGACTGAAGGAGGCAGCCACAAGCCCAGAAATGCTGGCAGCCATGAGAGCTGGGAGAGGGCAGGAGCAGATTCTCCCTATAGCCTCTGCCTGAATGCAGCCCTACTGACACCTTGATTCCAGCCCAGAGAAACTGATTTCAACTTCAGGCCTCCAGACCATGGGAGAAAAATATTTTTTTTGTTGTTTTAAGCAACAAAGTTTGTTACAGAGGCAAAAGGAAAAACCTACACCTTTTTGTGAGTGCCAAAAGTTTTGGGTGAGGGCCAAAAGCTTAAATGTGGATGGGAGATAACTGAGTTCTGACCCTGCACTCTCTGGCTGGAGATTGTTCTTCCTTTGGAAAAAATTATCTCCTTAGCAAGACACAGCAGTGGAGCCTATGATAATTACACCTCTCCCTTATAACCATGAAACTAGCCAATAAAATATGTTATTCTTCCTTCTCACTGCAATACCACACTTGGGGGAAATGGCCCAATCAAGAGTCAACTTGCTTCTCCAGGACAGAGGCTAGTGGCATGTTGAGAAGAATAAGAAAAGCCAGTTGATGATTGAACAATACTAATTATTCATGTTCAGATGTTTTAAACCTAATTTACTCTAACAATGAGCCAATTAGCTGATAACTAACATTAATAATTCAGCCAAGAGGAATCATTCTCATGACACCAGCCACCACTCACATACGCCTTAGGAAGAATATGGGAGTTTTGAAATAAGACCACCCTGGGCCAGAGGAGGAAAAATTAGGTGAGTGATTGTTTACATAACTTTATTATTTTCACTCATTCATCTACAACATTAAAAGATATGTTTTTAAGAAGAAATCGGTGATAAAAACATTGATTCTGTCAAATCATAAAGATTTTGCAGAGAGATTTGCAGAAAGATATCTTTGAATGACCTTACAGTCCAAATTCCCTCTGCAATCCACTAATGAGAGTCGAGTAAAGTGTAAGATTAACACACATGGCAATTGCTTCACATACACCAGAAGGATAAGATAGTAATCAAAACTAAGTATCTTAGAATAAATTTAGCTATCTTAAAACAGTGGAGGTTTATTAAGAAAGAGAAATGGAAATAAATGCTATTTTTGAAGAAATTTTGCTGTGTATATTTGAAGTTTACAAGATGTTAGAAGATACACATAGTAATTATATAGTGAAACCAATTAATATATCAATCATCTTATGTAAATTATTTGGGCTTTTGACAAAAAGGATAGCTTAAAATTGCCTATTTAACAAAAAATTTTAACACTATAATTTTATTAAATGTAGTCCTTATATTGTACATGAGCTCTAAAAGCTTTTTTTTAATTAATGCTATATATCTAATTCTTTGTATCCATTCACCAAATATTAGCGACAGATTGAGAATATAATAACCACTTTCCTACTTCTGTATTTTACATATTTTCTACATTTGGCATATAATGTTTTATAATCAGAAAAAATAACAAATAAAATTTTCTAAAGAGTCAAAAGCTGTTGAGAGCCATCTGTGAAATGTGTGTGGACCTTTTCAGCACTGAAGCCATTCAGGGGGAAGATCTGGTATCTGGGAACTTACAGTGGCAATCCCACTATTGAGATGGCCAGATACACGTGAACTCCCATTCCGCTTTCCCAAAAGGTCCTGCACAGCACTGGAGAAGACGTGACCTGCTGGGCTGGGGTTGTAGCTCAGAGGTAGAGCGCTTGCCTCGCATGCGTGAGGCCCTGGGTTCGATCCTCAGCACCACATACAGAGAAATAAAATAAAGACATTGTGTCCATCTACAACTAAAAAAAAAAAAAAAAAGAGGTGACCTGCTGCAGCCACCTCGCCACACAGACACCCAGAGATGGGTGTGGCTTCCCAAGATGCCAATCAACCTGTTGACTGCAAGACATTAGGAAACAAAACTCCACCCACTGAAACCTTATCTCCCTTAAATAAAGAGCCATTTTTTAAACTGTTCTATTCCAACTCCTACCAGGACTATAAGAATCTATTAGATGCTCTGCTTTAAAACTAATTTTGTCTTTGTGTCTTATTTCTCCACTAATTAATTCAGACTTTAATTTTCTCAGGTGGCTTATCCTCTCTTGAGCGGGAAAAATAACCCTGGCCAGGCACTGGGAGCCCCGAAATAAGAAGCCCATGCTTCACAGGGATTATGACATTGATACTTAGGGGTTATCTCAATCTGAATAACAATTGTAAACTCCTTTTAAAGTCTGTATTTCAAGAGAAAGCATTACTAACCAATTTCTGTTAAGAATCCAGTAAGCACAGCACTAGGATTTCTGAACATGTGGAGGCCCAAATCGGGGGACCCCAGAGAGAACATGAAGCTTCACCCCACTTCCACCACAACTCTGTGTCTCTTCATCTGGCTGTTCAATTTCTCTATGAATAGGTATATCAGAACATAATATTCTACACCTTAACTATATAAAATAGAAAATAAAGTTGAGGGTTGGGGATGTAGCTCAGTGGTATAGCATTTGCCTAGCATGTGCAACATTGTGGGTTTGACCCTTAGTACCACGAAATAAAAAAGAAAGAAAGAAAGAAAGAAAAGTTGAACATAATCTATTAAGTCACAATCAACTACCCCAATGTTTTAACCCATTTTACACCATTTTGAACCTAACCTTCTTCTTATATGCTTTTAATGTTAAAGTGTTAGATTCCACTTGCAAACAATTTGGCAAATGTTATATTGGAAAGTGTGTGTCAAAAAAAAGCAGGTAGGACTCAACCCAGTGGCAGGTTTGAGTACAGGCTGCAGGTGTCTGGGAAGCATTTTGCATCAGCTGCATAAAACTAGACAGCTGAGTCTCCAGGTTGGGAGAAGTGTTTGGCTCTCTTATCCAATACGACAATGTATCTTTGGATTTAATTTTGCTGTTTACGTGAATGAATGTCTATAATGATCTGGGATCTTTTCCAGCTTCTTGCTTATACCAAAAGGGAAGTAGGAGGAGGCACTGTCTGAATAAGTACAGTTGATAGCAGTGCTGTCTCCCTCCTGGACACTCAGGATAGAAGGGTGCTGCTCCAACTTTTCTCCTCAACTCACCCCTGGGAAAGAAAAAGAAAAAAAAAAGATACATTGGCATGTGACCACTCTTCACAATTTTCAGTTTTCTACAGCAACTAGAGGAGACCTGAATAAAACAGGTTTTCTCTTTAGACATTTAAAGAATATCCCCTAATATACACTGCGGCATGGAGCTCATGTCTCCTCCACCAGACTTTTCCCAGAGCATTTCTTCAACCACCTTTCATTATCACTATGTATACTGTATATCAAAACATCACATTCTATATCTTAATTTACAATAAAAAATAAAGTAGGGGGGAATCTATTCAGCAACAATCAGCCACCAAAATGTTCTTATCCATTCTAATCCAGTCTGCTCCATGGACATTTAAAGAACATCCACTAATAAATTCTGTCTCCACAAAACCCTCAACTTACAGTATAGCTGCAACCACAGGAATATGAATGGATGAATCCACGTCTTCATTGTTGTTCCCTTTAGGATCAATCATATGCTTGAGATCTCCAGCCAGGAAACTCACTTCTACTATCAAGTTGTCCCTTTTTCCCTCTAACAATTATACTCCTCTTCTCCGCCCAGCCGATAAGAAAAAGGTTCTGCTTCTGCCCTAAGCCTGTTAATTCAGAATCCATTGCAAGGGTATTCTCCAACTATTTTGCATCAGCTGTGGCTGCCAGTTTATGGTCACATTTCTAACCACTGAACTCTCTGGTTAAATGGTCTCTTCCCCATGAGGGACTCAGACAAATAAAAGCAGCAACAGATAAAGCAGACCTAATAAAGTAGGTCTCAGATCAGAGATTAAATGCAGATTAAATGCAACAAATAAAAGCAGACCTAATAAAGTAGGTCTCAGATCAGAGATTAAATGCAGTGAGTATGTAAAGATCAAAGTTAATATTTGTGCACACTACTGAGTCATTATTGATAAATTGGAAAGGCATAGATGCTGTTGGTGTTTTTTCAAAAATAAACTGAGGTGATATGTTTGTTACCATGATAACACCATGCTTCACTCTCATAAACAAAGATTAAAACATACCTCCCTTTTCAGCCCAATCTACCATCAAGGTTTGCCTGTCACAGAGAAAAACTCTTTCTAAAAGGAACATGTAAGTCAAAGATCACAGGAAGAAAGGACCACTGAATATTTAGAATCCATGTTCTCTCAGACTTTGCTCCTGCAAGCCTGACCTTGCCCATGGGTTGCCAATACCAGATAATGAACAGTACTGATAATCCAATTGTGGTATCTTCCTTCACTAAGGATAGATTTGATAAAAATTAATGAGGCATGAACTCTGATCTTGACCACTGAGCTTTCTCTCAAACTCTACTATAATAGTCTTTCCTTCAAAACATTGTCTTTCAGTACTATAAAGTTCAAGGATTCTCTCCTTCTGCTCAAAACCCTTGTCACCTACTTGAATTTATAGATATTTTCTGATTGCATCTATAAGATTAAATCCAGTGAAGCCTAAATATTGCCTCTGTCTGCTATAGGAATTGTACAAATAGGGAACCAACCGTAAAAAACTAAACATGAAAAGTGAACTCTGCCAAACAAAGACAACCTCATTTCCAGAAGTGAAGGCCCCTTTCCTGTGAAGTACTCTCATCCCTCAGTCACATTATATACACTTAAAGATTTGAGGACAGCTGTGATGATATCCCTCAGCTCTATACATGAACATATGTATGTACATATAAAATACATGTTTGCTCATATGTGAAGTTTCTCCTTTCGAAGATTATTAATTTTTGTCATTCACTCTCCATATTCTCAACTTTTTCAGTGGACAAACTTCTTTCTTGGATACAGGTACTTTAGGTTAATGTTTGCCCTTCTGAGTTATGGCATTCAAAAAAAAAAAGATTTTTCTAGCACCTTCAGTTGTGGGAAGAAATGTTCTCCTTAGCATCTCAATTTCACTGACCATTTTTACTGGCAATAGTGTAGTGATGTTGGTATCCTTCCTTGAAGGGATGGCCACCTGGGATAATTACTATACATTGCCACTTTTAGGAAAGACCTTAGCGATGATCTGGGTGTTGAGGATGGCCTATTACTTGTCTCACCCCAATAGCAGCCAATGAATGGTGAACTGATTTGTTGGCAGAATAACTGTGGCTTAACCTGAGACTCTTTTCCTGACTAAAGTGTCAAACATTTTCACAAATTAGAGTTCTCTATTCTGGCTGTCAAGCAGATTGGACAAAGGCTTTCCCAGACACACTGCAGAGCTCCAAGTGGCTGGACTTGCATGAGGCAGTTTCTCTCTGTTCAGCAATATGGTCCTACAGCAATGAGGAAGCAGACAGAATTTACAAAGAAGGAAGTGAGGAAATATTTCCATTCATATGCTACATGATTATGTTATATTGGCATGTTGCATATAGTTTCTGCCTTTGTACAGTGAGGTTTTACTAAAGGATTTCTGAGAATTCTTCTATGGGTGAAATTCCTTTGCACAATATGGCACAAAAAATGTTTCTGGAGGACCTGTTGTGTGAAACACAGAATGGCATGAGAGTGGAGAGAAATTGTCCTGCACTGTGGAATTCCAAGATTATTTTCACATTCACATGAGACTTTCTGTGTCTAAAGTTACCCTAACCCGTTTTTGGGCTGCTTCACAAGCAAAGATGAATTCCTTTCTGGGTTTTCATTCTTCCTACAACATACCTTCTGGCTAATGTATGAAGGAGAGACTATATCCATAATAAAATGAGGATAAAATGGTACTCTAAGTACAAAGGTCATTACAGGCAGTGATATGGGGTGGTTTCTATCAATGATCCATAGGTAAACAGAATTCTGTCTTGTGAAGATCTATTTTTATTTTTATATCAGCAATGTCTCATGTCACTTTTGAAGGAAACACACACAAACACTTGAGCAAATTGGGGAACCAGGGAGAGATGGATGAGTAACTAATATGCAAAGCAAAAGACACTTTCTCAAACATTCTGATTGCTTTCTGGCTTCAATCACCCTCCTTTCAAGTGTTGGTTCAGAGTTCAAGATTCCCAGCCAGGGCTGTCTATAACATTTGTGAGACCGAAAACAAAATGAAAATTTAGAGGCTTTTTCAAACCCAGAAAAAGTACCATTAAGTAATATAATGCAGAGCTCTCTTTATAAAATATGGTATTACTTACAAAAGAAAATAGAACTTATAGTGATACAGAAGTAACAACATAAACTTGACAAAATGCAAAAAAAAAATAAAGTCATAAGTTTATATATAAATAACTAAATCACTTTGGAACATGACATCTTGATTAGTCATAAGATTTTTCTGGCTTGCACTTAGTCAATTTAATTTACTAGATTTTCAAAATTTAATCTTTTAGCAACTTCATTATCAAGCACCATAATTGCAAGTGATATCAGGTGCTCTTGGTAAATGCAAGATCGCAAACTGAATTTTTGATAATTTCCAATTTGGAGAAATAACACAATTGATATGAGGGCTTTTAAAGATATTTTATATGCTATGACAATGTTAGCAAAAAATCTGATAAATTAGATTGAAATATAAATTTTAGTAAACTTATGGATGATGTTTCTTTTGGAACATTTTTTATATGATTTAACTCCTCATACAAATCAGTTTCATATGTCTGAATTTAATTTTAAATGTAAATTTATACATCAGCATTTTAATGTTTCCTCTGGTATTTCCTATAACTTGTAGAGGTCTGATAAATGAAATATGGCTTCATGATTTGTATATAATTCAGAATGCTTCCTTAAGCATCCTATCACTGAATCTTAATAATTGGCTCATTTGAAAATAGGGCTCTTCTCCATTAGGCTGCTGTCTTTACATTTAATTCCTATTTCTGACCCTGTGGATATTCATTCTGCAAATGAATAGTTAGCCTCTAAACTTTTTTTTTTTAGGAGGCGGTACCAGGGATTGAGCTCCCTGGAACATATATATATGTTTCTTTTTAGTTAGAGACAGGGTCTAGCTGAGTTGCTTAGTGCCTCGCTTTTGCTGAGGCTGGCTTTGAATTCTCAAACATCCTGACTCAGGCTCCTGAGCCTCTGGGATTAAGGGTGTGCCCAGCTAGAAAGCTTCTAAACTGTTCAAAGGATTCTAAAAACTCTCCAAAATACTTTATTGCAATGTTCACATATAGGCTTTCATTTTGGAAAAATTTACTAGCAACTATGATTGTCAAACATTTGGAGGCACCACAGAGCACCAGAGAGCATGCACCTGCACTTAGAATGGGTCAAACATCTGCCAGTTCACAGGCCACCACTGTGACCTTGAGCCTGAGCTTCTATGTGCTCCTGTCCCAAAGCTCTGTGTCTCCTCTGCTCATGCACATGCGTCAGCCTCTTATAAGACTTCACTTCCAAAACACAAGTTCAAAGACACAGTTATTACAAATTTCAAGACAGAGTTAGCACAATGTCAGATCAAGCTTCAGGCCCTTTCTGAGTGCCAGGCCCTGTGAAACTATACAGGTCATGTGCACAGGAAGCTGGTCCTACTCCCAGAGTCACTGGAGTTGCCCAGCTGTCTTCCTCTTCATCTCAGGCTCCCACCACTTCCTAGACAAGCTCCTATATTCACATGAAAGACAGTGAGGTGTAATTAGATTTTCATTGTAATTGCTCCACATTCACATTTGAACTTTGGGTTTGGTTGTGAGAGGTCTTGGTATATGGCTACAGCAGAATATTTCATATATATCCCACATGCTCTCACTTATTTTCCTGGAAAGTTGAACAAAGTCCAATCAACTGGAACACTGAATCTTTTCTACTTGTGAACAATCATATTTTTTCAAGCTTTTTCAACATAATAATTTATATGCAATTTGTATACTTTGCTAGGGAGTCTGTTTTAAAAGTATTTGGACCCTGGCATCGTTCTCAGAGGCTCCAGTGATTCAATAAAAGAATCTTTTTCCATGAAAATAATTTTTTTTAGAAGAAAAAGGATCCAACCCAAGTGGGACGACAGTGCTGAGATGTCTCCTCTTAACCGCAGAGGTAACAGCATTATGACATGAATCGGGATACCCATAGCTGTGTAGACACTGCTGCGCAAGTAATGCCTGAGGCAGAGGCTGTGGCTGCAGGTGCAGCTGCAGTTTGCAGACAGGCTGCAGGTCCCCTGGGAGCACTGTGCCTCATAGCACAGAGGTAGGTGCCTGAGTCTTCCGGCTGGGAGGTCCAGATGTGTAGGGTGCTGAAGCGCTCCTTAGAATCCACTGTTGCCTTTAACCTTCCCTCCTGCTTTGTCTCAGAAGTCAGGAAAAACAGATTGATGAGGCCACCTCCAGGATTCTGTCGAAACCACTGCACACTGTAAATGGTGGTGGAAAAATTGCACCTCAGAGAAAGGCTAGTTCCCTCCTGGAGCCTCAGGATTGAAGGACTTTGCTCCACCTGCTGCCCTCTCACCCCTGCTTGGAAAGAGAAAAGCAAACACAGATGATGTCACTGGGGAATCAGTGACAAGCTCACAAACCTGTAGAATATCCCTGGAAACACCCCCAAGGATGGAGGACAGGAAGACCTCCCTGCCCTCCCTCACATTATCAGCCCTAGAACATCCCCAGCCCCATCCGAGATGAACCCTACTCACAGCAAACTTGTGCCCACAAAAGCCCCAGCAGAACCCCCAGTCTCCTCTTCATGGCTGCTGGCCTGGTTGCTGGGATCTTTGCCCTGCTCTGTAGGTTTCCGGTCTTGGGCCAGACAAGCTTGTTCTTCCAAGCAACACCTTCCACCTGACTCACTGAGCACCAGTCACATCTTAGCTCTCTTTTTCCCCCTAACAGTGAACTCCACCCACAGTGGCCCAGTGAGACAGCAGTGGTTGCTAAAGAATTGTGAGAACAGTGCAGGGGTAGGGAGTGATGTTTTAAGTGAATGAAGATAAAAGGGTATATTCTTATAAAAGTTCATTTCGGAGACATTTATGTGAGGAAGGAGGACAATATTTTAGAGAAGGAGCAATGTCTCAACTGGGTGAAGTGGAACACTGAAGAATCCCAAAAAAGAGTAAGCCCAGTTCCTAAGTTACATAGTTTCGCAGAGATTTTTGAGAAATCAATTATATTAAAATTCTGATAAAGTAAAACTCATAGTATGCAATGAGTATTAAGAAGTAAAAACAATTTCTTGAAGTCAACAGATCACCATTTGCATTGAAAATGTTTCCAACACAGTTTAGTTGATTAAAAGAAAAATAGGGTATGCACGCATATAATGAATTTATAAACATATGGGCTCCTATAAATATGGGATCCAACTTTCTGGGGATTTATATAGAATGGCAGAGCTGAAGACCTGAGATGAACTTACACCAATACTACTCTTGCTGTCTGTGATGTAACTGGCTCACAAATCCCTGGTCGCTTCTCTAACTATTCACCTAAGAGCCTCAGAAGTCATTCTTCCTGCAGCCTGGAGTGCCCCCTGGTGGACAGAACTATCAACATAGGTCACTGAAGACCAACCAAGTCCTCAGCAGTCACTCAACCCAGCCCCACTCACTGCATGTTCCCTGGTGCAGGAAATGCAGATGGTCAGAGAAAAAAATACCTTCTAGATTTAATGGGGGTTTAAAAATGAACCATTTCTAGGACTTGGGGTGTAGCTCAGTGGTAGAGCACATGGCATGAGGTTCTGAGTTCCATCACCAACAGCACAAAGAGGACCAGGACAGCTTTTAAAATGCCATTTTATTGATATTATATTTTCAAATAAATTTGCAGTTATCATCCTATGCTGATGATCAGATTTATTTCAAAATAAATCTGTAAACATTCATTCAATTTTTTATTGGAAGTGGAAATGAAGAATATATAAGAGAGGAGAAGACACTAGATTATAGTCTACTGGAAAAGACATAAATACACAGATCTCTAATGAAATCAGAGAGTAGGGCCCTGAAAGGAGCATGAAGTGAAGGTGCATGACCCCAGAGGCAGGAGAGCACTTACATATGGGTGGTCAGACAAACCTTCTGAAGAAGGTGAACGTTTTCTCCTGTCTCTCCTGCCTTATTATGAGAAGGATAGACAAGAATATGAATAACTCTTTATCATGGCTTTGATGACTTTTTATTAGTTTTAATAATATAAAAATTCATGAATATATGAATTATTGAAAGTAATAAAACACTACACATGAACCAAAAATCCCTTTGAGTTCCCCTACAATCCTAGCCCTTTTGCTACTCATTACCCAACTCTTCCTTCATCTTTCAACTTGCAGACAAAGCTCTCAGGTGTTTTGTTATAAATTTACAAGCATATACACATATGTGAAATAACAGTCAATATATAGTATTTCATTTGTAGTTTTTTACTTTATACAAAATTGTATCTGTGCACAACTTTCTGTAACTAACTCGATGATAAATCCTGTAGGTCTTATTACATTAGCACAGATAAGTTCTGTTACTGCCTTACCACATCATGACAAGTTTAGTTTATGTACTCTTTTCTCTGTTGGTGAACGCTCAATGGGTAGTCGATTATTTGCTATGAAATGCAAACATGGCAGTAAACTGAGTAATTTATTCATATGTGCCATGTTTCCTTAGGAGCAGAGACAAAGGCAAGCAAAGTGTATCCACATGACCAACAGGAAGAAACATTCCAGGGATATGGGAAGACCTGGGACAAAGGCTCTAAGAAAGGAGGGAGTGAATTCATATTCTGATTATTGTGTGTGTGGCTTTCAATTTTATTGCTTTTCTTGTTTGTGCACTAGAGCTAACTTGATAAACTCTGAATAACTGTCCTGCATATAGCTGGTGTGTAGTTTCCTTCAACCAGCCACTGAGATCATTCTAAAGATAGTAAATCAGCTGGAGGAAGAAATGGGATATGCAAGGAGAAATGAAGTAGAATAACACTGTGGAAAGCAAAAAATAACATGGGGTATAAGAGAAAACAGTCAGGTGCCAGGGGACATACTGTATTGCCAGCTACTCTAGAGGATGAGGCAGGAAGATCACAAGTACAAGGTCAGGTTGGTCAACATGGCAAGACCCTGTTTTAAAATAAAATCTTTAAAAGGGCTGGGACTATAACTCAGTTGCAGATTATTTCCCTAGTGTGTGCAAGGCCCTGTGTCCAATTCCCAGTACTGATAGAGAAAAAAGGAAGAAGAAAAAGAAGAGAAATTCACATACACAATATATATTCAGATATATTTATAGATATAAATATATACATAGATAATTAAACCATGCTTATAGAAAAAGAAATGGTATTTACATTTTTAAAAACTTTATCAATGCAACAGAAGACAGCCTAAAAAGAAAGCAAAAAGTCAACACTATATCAAGAGACACCAAAATAATAAAACTGAATCCAAATATATCAGTGCTCAAAACATATTAACAAGAAATTATCTGGTTGACTCAAAATTATAATCTTTCTATATACTACCTGAGAAAAGAAAGCTGAGTATATATGATGGGATTCTTCCTGGTAACCCTGTGTGCAAGGACTGAATCCCATCCACATCCACTAAACCACACATCCACCGAAAAGATCCCCAAAGCAGGCCCATTCTGGCAATAAAGGAGGCACACACGAGAACAGCAAGGTACTCAGCTACATCTCCTGCAGACGTAAAATCTGATCAGAAGGGGAAAGGGACATAAGGAAGGAAGGGATTAGCATTCAGAGGGAAAACAGGGCTGGGAACGAAGATAAAATAGGAACAAAATACTAAGAATAATTGAAGATTTAGACACAGAAAAGGAGAAAACTAAAAATGAGAAAAGTTTGTATCCTGAGATAGCAGAGGAGAAAAAAGCCACATCTGAATAAAAGCTTTTAAATTTGTATTACTTGTTCCTCTACCTCCAATATTTTACAGTTTGGAGTATTTTATAAATTTTTCATAATTGCACATTTGTAGTTCCTCTAAAAAACAAACTAAGAGAAGAAACTTTACCATCAGAATTATGTATTGGATAATTGTCTGCACCACAAATTCATGTGATGTTGAATCAGGGAGACTTGAACAGGTGCTGAATTATGAACTGAATTGTGAACAATTATGAATTTAATTGTGTCCCACCCAAAATGTTGAAGCCCTAATCCTAAGAACCTCAGAATGTAATAGTCTTTGAAGACATCATTAAAAAGTAGTTAAGGCAAAATGAAGTAGGATGGCTAGGATCCACTTCAAAATGACTGGTTTTCTCAGCAGAGGAGGAAATTTGGGCACAGACATACACATCCTCAGAGAAGACCACATGAAGACTCACTGAGAAGGTATCACCTGCTTGCTAAGGAAAGTGGTCTCAGGAGACCTAATCCTGCTGACACCTTGACCTTGGACTTCCAGTCTCCAGAACTCGGAGAAAATAAATGTCTCTTGTTTAAACCATGTTGTCTATGGCATTTTGTTAGAGCAGCCCTAGAAAACTAATGCAAAAGTCAATTTTTATTATCATTTTTATATAATGAAACCAATCACAAAAGCAATTTGGAATCAAAACTAAACATGTAAAGTACCTTCAGCATTTCAAAATTCTATTTCATATGCCCATATTTTTGTGTACTTGTTTCCTAAATAAAAGTGCTCCTGCTGAGCAAGGTGGTGCACACTTGTAATCCCCAGCAACTGCCGAGGTTGAGATAGGAGGATCACAAATTCAATCCCAGCCTTGCAATGTAGTGAGGCCATTTCCAAGTTAGTGAGAACCTGTCTCAGAATTAAAAATAAAAGGGGCTGGAGATGTGTCTCTGCAGATAAGAACCCTTGGGTTCAATCCCATTGTTAAGTACCTTCATGTTACATCCCTAGTATCAAATAAATAAATAAATAAAAAGTGGTCCAATGTCTTTGATATTTTCTTAAGATTTAGGTCTCAAAGTCAAATTATCCTAACAACTGTGCTAAAGTGCTAAGAAGATTGCAAATTTGTGTTGGGTGTATTTGACATTAAATTTTCTTCATGTTATATAAGCTTTTCAATATTTTACTATTCACTATCTATTGCAAAGTGCTTTTAAATACTTCTCTGAAATAACTGTTGAAAAAAAGACTAAAATTTCATGATTTATAAATCTTCAGAACAGAAATCATTATCTAAAAATTGTTCAGAGTATCTGTATATCATCAAGTTAGGAGTAATATATCAAAATATTAACATATTTAATTAACAGGAATTTTTTTTTTCAGCACAGATCATGGGATATGGAGTATGTGCTAATTCAATTTAGTTACTGCTCTAAGGCAAGACAATTGACCTGGTCAAGAAAGCAAACTCCAGGGGAGGCAGCTACCACTGTAATAGAAGCCAAGCAAAGGAAATCACAATTCAGCCACACACATCTTGATTGAAGCTTTAGGTACTGTTAAACATCAGAGGGAATATCAGATATTGGGTTTATTTATGCAAAAGCAGTGGCCTAATGAATAGCATAATGAATATTAGAGATGGGTTTTTCTAAAAACATATTTAAGACCAACTACTGCTGGCTCTGCTTCTGCAACCCTGTGTCCTGGGCCTGCCTCTTGCCCTGCGCGTGGTACACCAGGCTACAGTGGGCCAGAATTTCTACAGAGATGGGGGAAGGAGAAAGAGAGGGGAAGACACAGGGAAAGCCCAGGAGTGGGCTTTATGCAAGTGCCACTGATCAAAGTGTGAAGTCATTACTAACTACCTTGGCTACCAGTAATGTGGCCAAATTCCGGAGATAGGCCTCTGCCAGAGGCACCTGATCCTGAAGAACCACAGAGCTATTGGCGTGAACTGGGCACAAAACATGCTGTTTATGAGCAGTCTTTCCCAGGACCACGCAGTATGACTTTTACTGCTGGAATGAAGGATGCAGTGTTACACATGGTACTATATTATCCTCATTAGTGAGGCGACCCCTCCAAAAAACAGCACAACTGATTGTGGACTTAGGAGAGACCAAAAGATTGCAACAGAAGAAGGGAGTTTTAAAGCCAGTCAAAATGAGGAGCACTGAGTCTCCTATGATAGATTTGTGTGGATTTAATAGCATCAAGAGTAGATGAAAGGAAAACAGACAACCTAATGTCACCCTGGTAGTTATGGAAACAAAGGACAAGAAGTTTTAGCAATTACTGCTCAATAAGAGAAAGGAAGGGGGGCTGGGATTGTAGCTCAGTGGTAGAGCGCTTGCCTCACATGCGTGAGACCCTGGGTTCGATCCTCAGCACCACATACAAAGCAATAAAATAAAGACATTGTGTCCATCTACAACTAAGAAAAAAAAATTTAAAAAAAAAAAAAAAGAGAGAAAGGAGGGGTGGCCGTCAAAAAGGTAAAATGGACTCTTACTCCAAAAAGAGACAAAGACAAGCCTCTCCTACTAGGAAATGTAATGAAAGCAGAGCCCATGGCTCCCCTGAGGAGGCTTTGCGCTTTTGAGTGTGGGACAACTAGGGGAGAGGTCAAGGTTCAGGTTCCAGAGCCATATCTCCAGACAGAGGCCATATATAGAATTAGCAATACATTGGTCTTCAAAAATGTTCAAACAGAGCCGGGTGCGGTGGCGCAAGCCTGTAATCCCAGCACTTAGGGAGGCTGAGACAGGAGAATTGCGAGTTCAAAGCCAGCCTCAGCAACGGCGAGGTGCTAAGCAACTCAGTGAGACCCTGTCTCTACATAAAACACAAAATAGGGCTGGGGATGTGGCTCAGTGGTCGAGTGCCCCTGAGTTCAATCCTTGGTACCAAAAATAAATATATAAAATGTTCAAACAGTAACAGCATTGGTGGACTCAGGAGCTGAGTGTACATTGGTACAGGTATATGGTAATCCTAACAAATCCTCAGGTAAGTTAACTGCTATTGATGAATATGGGGGAGGGGTGTACAGTGAGAGTCTGAACTGTAACATTGACCCTACAGCTTGAGCCTGTCACCCTTCTCCATCCTGGTGCTCAAAGCTTCCATTCCTGAATATATAATAGGTGTTGATTTCTTGTGGGGTAATTGACTACAAACTAACATAGAGGAGTTCTTTTTGCATTGCCGGGAGATCCATCATGTCAACTCTAAAACCAATATTAAGAGGACATGCTAAACATCCCTCTGTTTTTTGTCTATACCTGACTGAATCATTGCCACCAACCAATATTGATTCCCCAATGGCCATCAAGATATATCAGAGACCATATATGAACTGGCTAAAGGAAACATGATTCATTCAGCATACAGTCCTTTTAAATCCCCATGTGTGGACAGTAAGAAAGCCAGACAGAACTTGGTGCACGACCGTGGATTGTAGGGAATTAAATAAGGTGCTTCCTCCACTTTATGCAACAATTCCCAACAGAGCCACTATTCTGGAAGAGCTAAATACTCAACTGGAAATGTATCAGTGTGTATTAGATCTTGCTAATGCCTTCTTTATCACTGATAAAGTCTAGAGAGTCAAGACCCCTTTGCCTTCAAGTCAACTATGGTGTTACTTCGAGGATATCTCCATCACTCTATCTTGTGTCATGGTATGGTAACAAACCTGGTGTCCAACTCCACTGATAAAAATATTTATGTAATGATCACATCTGATTCTCTTCCAGTGCTCAGAGTCTACCCACACACTTTTGACTCTGCAAGGGAGAGGATGGACTATAATCCCTGACAAAATGCTTATTAGTGAAATTCTTAGGTATTGTTTGGTGGGATGAGACAAAGGTTACACCTCAGGTTGTAATAGATAAAGTTCAGGTATTGCCACTATCCAACATACACCTTCCAGTTTTGTTTTTGCCTGAAACTATCTCACTCTAAGGTCTGATGCTGTTGCTGCTACTGCCTTACTACAGTAACAACTTTGAGAATAATTTCACAATCTTTGAAAGTCCTGAGCCCACCATGGATCATTTGTGCACCAATTGTCATCTTTTTTTAATATTTATTATTATTTGCTGATGGACCTTTATTTTATTTATTTATATGTGGTGCTGAGAATCGAACCCAGTACCTCACACATGCTAGGCAAGCGCTCTACCACTGAGCCACAACCCCAGGCCAATTGTCATTTTTTGAACTTTTGGTTTTTGTTTTTCCTTAACAGTGAAAGCTAAATGAGATACACTGATTCTAGGTACATGTTTTAACTTTCTACAAGATATTTTTAAAATTAGACTAAGAAGATTCAGTTTCTGTTGCAGAACAAGAGACTGTGGAAGGGTGACAATGTGCAAATGCACAAGTTTCATCCAGGATGTCCAATAGATGTGTAAAGTAATTGTATATCACTGGGATTTGGCTGGAATTCATGAGGAAGGATTTGAGTGATGAGTGAACAATTGTTGAAATATATGTATACTCTTAATGCTGTTGGATACTGCAGAGGAAGCTCTGTATCACACTTGGACGTCCAGACTTCATAGACAATCATGGCCAAATGGACATCGTTCCACCACAAAAGGAAGACAAATACATAGAGTCAAACTCACTTAAATGGTCTCATAATACAGTCTGTGCCAGAAGGCATTTTGTTGTTTTGGCAACCTTTTCCCCTTCTTGCAGTTATCAACTCTGATGGCTGAATAATTTAAATATGTATAATGATGCTGCTTTTCACCAGGTTTTGTACACCAAGATAAACAGGTGTTTGCCTTATCCATTTTAATTTTTTACTTTCAGTTCTAGGTGAATTTGCTTTTTTCCCAATATAAACTTTGGATATTGTTTATATCACAGCAGTATTTATTTTTTTGGTGGTGAGAATTGTTATGCCATGTTAGCAAATGCAGCTTCAACTTACATAAACTAGACTTACTGAAGTTTCTTTTGACCTATGTTTAAGAAATATATAATCAATGACAATCATGCACTTTTTCTCCTGTGTAAAGAAAATTGACAAGGCTCTGAAATTGTACAGATTGACTAGAATTTGGCATTGGGAGAAGAGACCCTAACAGTTAACCCTTTGGTGCTAAAAATGAAAAAAATCCCCAACTATGTGTGTCAAGGGCTTAATGGGACAAATACATATTGATGTTTTCTCACTTTAGAATTGAAATTTTAGGACAGCCTGGCAACATAATGTAATGATGAAAATTGAGACAATTTCTAGAGGCATATGACCTACCCAAACTGAACCAAGAGGACATACACAACTTAAACAGATCAATTTCAAGCAAGGAAATAGACGAGGCCATCAAGTACCTTCGAACCAAGAAAAGCCCAGGTCCAGATGGATTCTCAGCTGAGTTCTACAAGACTTTCAAAGAAGAATTAATACCAATTCTCCTCAAACTATTTCATGAAATAGAAAAGGAGGGAACCCTTCCAAACTCATTCTATGAGGCAAGTATCACCCTGATTCCAAAACCAGACAGAGACACATCAAAGAAAGAAAACTTCAGACCA